>PISX010008916.1:0-72015 GCA_004024625.1 Mellivora capensis
CAATAGTTGGGGACTATAAGTAAGGTGGTGGCCATGGATGTCTTTGAAAGTACCAGAAAAATGTGAAGCATTATTAATTGTCTGAAAGGAGAAAAAAATCTGAAATACTAGTTGTGTTGTGAGAAATGGAAACATAGGTATGCATCGGCATCTCTTTGTTTATAAAAGATTGCTAATTTAATGGGAAAAGTAAATATTTATATCAAATCTTTTACTTTAGTCCAAAAAAATGCACTCAGAAGGGAAATGAATAATTTTAAGCTTAAGATATTGAAAAACTATGGAAAATCTGCTAAGAGTACTAATGATTGGAATGTTCCCACGATAACAGTCTTTTTTGTTGTTGTTGTTTTTAATGGTGAACGAAACTGTTAGCTAACAACATACTGAACTTTTCTAAAATAAGGCAGAGTTCAGGCTTTGAAAGAAATTAGATTACTCCATACAATGAAATAATCTAAGTAAAATCCTTGCTGGAAAGAAAGCCAGGGAAGGGAGGTACAGAGAAAGTAAAAGGATGTTTTCCAAAGCAGGAAAATTGATAGGAAAAGAGGAGGGGACAAATGAGCTAAATTGCCCCAGTAAATTCATTCAGGGCTCTAGACCCGCAAGGTCGAAAAAAATATATAGTAATCTGCAAAGCATCCCGTCTGCCTGTGTGGCTTCTGTCACCAGACTCATCATTAGGATGTTATGTGTGGTAATTGCAGGCTAAACTTTGGTGTGCTAGTTGAAAGAGCTGGGACCAACTATAGTTTTGAACCTATAGTCTGGTTGTTTGGGGACTTCTCACTATGGCTGACACAGATTTAAGTAAAGTCCTTGATTATGTGTCTGGCATGTCACATTTTCAACCTAAAGTCTTTTAATTCATCTTTGATGTGGCATACATCTTGAAAATAGTAAGAGGTAAAGTAGGAAAGAAGGAAAAATGCTTTCTTTTTGGAACTGAATAAAACATTTAACATGGATCAGAAGAGACAAATATAATAAGCAAAATCTTTAAAGTGGCCGGTTCTTATTAGGAAATTATGTGAAAAGGGAGTCAATGGGAGAAAATATTAAAGTTTGAAATTATAAACACACACAGTTTTTAAAATACATTTGTTTTCCTGTGGGAAGTCCTCAGAGAATTTGAGGATATTTGATATAAGAAGTGGAAAACCTGTAAGCAGAGAGCTTTTCAATTACAAACACGTGAAACTTTTGCTAGACCCTATGCTGTGACTCTATCTTATAAATGACATTGCCTCCAAATAAAATTTACTGACTAGATGGCTGTGTGCCAGATATGAGCACAGCAATGGCACATTTGTTAACTGTAGTGTTTCAAAAAGTATTGAAATGATTACAAACATTTAAAAATTAGAGGATTTTACATTAAAAAAAATCTAAGTTTCCAGAAAAGAAGTCTTAAGAGCTGGCAACAGTGAACACACATTTTTACTTGACAGCAAGTAAGTGGGTTTCATAGCAGCTGTGCTTCCAATGAGGTATCCATTCTCTTGATCCCTGAGCTCTTCCTCATTCCCAGTTGGTCCTATATCATGCCGACTTCACTCATTTAAGTTCTCTGACTGGCACATATTAGCATAAATTTGAAACTCCACCCTTAATGGAGTCCTGATTGCCTTTGACAAAACTTGACTTTATATCTCACGTTGCCACGTTAAAACTTCTTTAGCTGTGGAGAGGTAAGTGCAAAATTTTGATGTATGCATTGTAAATGGGACCCCCCCCTCAAAAGACTGACTTAGTATTTTAATCATATTAATAGAGTTATTCTTGAAGCAGAAAGCAGGATGTTAATCCAGATTGTTTAATGTAAGACTATTTGTATTGACTAAAAGGTCTAAAACACAATCAAAGTTGAAATTAGATCAGCACTTGTCAGTAAAGAAAGGGATAATTTCAACATAAGAAATGAGGTACTATTGGAAATGGTGAGATGTAAACAAAGAAAACATCTTAGTAAGATAAGTTTTTAAAAAAAGCAACTATATCAAAATCTAGACAGAGTAGTCTCAAACACATAGCATAGATTTAAAAACTGCCACTATACCATCTCTAAATAAAATAAAGCCAATTTTTAGAAATATAAAATGATCATGTTATTTTTTTCCCATTTGAACCAGATTTCTTGGATTAAATTGCTATTTAAGTTGAATTTGATAAAGATAAAAATCCATAAATGCATGCAGAATATATTCATAACAATATTGCACCTTGCGGAAAAAGTAGATGAAGTAGATAATATGATATTTTTTATTGGACCAATAAATAAAAGGCAATTCTCAAGCCCCAAAGTCTCAAGTACATTTTCACTTTAAATGAACACACTCATGAAGCATTTTATTGCAACATTTTCTTGTGGGAATATATAGGTAAATGGCTTCAAGGATGTGAAAGTGTGTTGTAAACTGTAAAGCTCTATTTAAAAACTCTTCACGTTCCTGGCATGCAGCTGGGCCCTGTTGCGACTTCTGTGTGCTGTGATTAACATTTATCTTACAGAATTAAAGTGAATTGCAAGAGAAAGGATCAGTACATATTTCATCACATGGGAGAAATAATTGAACCTATAGTATGACAAAATTGTTGAATTAGCAACAATGTTAATATAATGATATGCTCATAATAACAATTTGCATAATTATTAAAGTTAAACTTCCAGTTACAGAATTGCATTTCTAATAGCTAATGTTTCCTGAGTGCTAACTGCGCACCAGTAAATATTTCACCTGTATTAACTACTTTAACCCTCATTCAATCTTAGGAATTTGAAACTATTATTTACATTTTTAAAAAAGGGAAACTGAGCGAAGAGAGGTGTAGTAACTTCTTTGAGATCACAGAGTGGTGGAGCTGGGATTTGAACCTGCCCAATTACTCGATAGGCTGAGCTTGATTAGGTGGAAAATCTCAAGGCAAGAGACAATGACTTATGATGAATCCATGTTCTGCCTCCTTCAAAGCGTGTGCCCTCAGCAAATTTTGACTTTCCTGTGTGTGAGTTTATCCTTTTCAAACAATAAAAAAAGTTCCTAGGTTTGCAATAAATATTAAGTTAATGTGTAGAAGGCATGGAACAATGTTTATAGACTCAGGTATTCCAGAATAGGGGATCATCTATTGCTACTATTATAGTTTAATGAAACTTTCTCATGGTTATTAACCATAGTAATTGATTGGCACATAGCATAATGATTTACAAATAAAAAGATCATTCACCTTTACAAAAAAAAGTAGGGAGTGCCTTCTTACCTATAAGGTGTTCTTACTGCCAAAAGAAAAAAAAAAAGGCTTATAATGCTGTTATAGAGTCTACATAAAATACTGGCAAATGTGTTTTTGCTAGTTGAACAAAATACGGCTACTAGTCTTTCAGAACATAGTCCTTTCAAAGCTAGTTCTCTGTAGGGCACCTGGGTGGCTCAGTGGGTTGAGCTTCTGCCTTCAGCTCAGGTCATGATCTCAGGGGCCTGGGATCGAATTCTGCATCAGGCTCTCTGCTCAGCAGGAAGCCTGCTTCCCCCTCTCTGCCTGCCTCTCTGCCTACTTGTGATCTCTGTCTGTCAAATAAATAAATAAATAAATATATTTTAAAAAAGCTAGTTCTCTGTACTAAGACACTGCTTTTTAAAAATTCACATTTTATTGAATAGTTATCTTACAGTCATGTTCACAATTATAAAACAATGCAGTCAAGTTAATTTTCCCTAAATACAAATTAACAGACATTAATTATGAAATAAAACTTGCCCAATTGAATGACAGCACTGGCCTTACAGATTTGTCCCATGTCACAAAAGTACGAGCCAGCAGAGTGGCAATAGCTGGGCAGGGTATTGGGGGTAAAATTGAGGACAGAAAGCCACAGAGAATAGGGCAAGCTTCCCTATGTCCCTATGCAGGTATAGAAATTGAGGGAAGGGTGGAAAGTGAGAGAAAAAGAGTGGGAGAGAGACAGAGATAAAGAGAAAGATGGAGAGGGAAGAGAGGTTGAGAAGGGGAAGAGAGAAAAAATGTTATAACTGAAAGATATCCCAAATTTATCAGAATGAAATACACACATAGCTTTGCAAGGTGTACCATATGATTATGGACAAAGGGAACATGGAATACTCAGTGATAACTAATGTGCCAGTGAATGGGTCTGGGAGTTGCAAAAAAGATGGCCAGATGTCTCAGGCCAGTGACTGCTCTTCTACTTGATGCCATCTGGGACCCTCTCAACAAGTCGATGCTACCATGGAGGAATGGGCAAAACATGAGTTGATGAATTTAAACCAAAATGAAGAGACAGCACTTGACATATTTGAATTTACCTGAAACTGATTAGATTAAATAATGTTTCCTCAGGTTGCATGAGATCTTAAAACTTACATTCTTGACATGTCTGTTTATAAATCCCTTGAAAATCATACCTATCATAGTGTCACTGGAATATCTAAGTAAATAAAGTGTGAAACAGTGATGTCTAAAGATGAGAGTTTTGTGCATATTATAAAATTTACTTGCAAAAAAATTATTGCTCCTATATACTAAGTAAAAACAAACAGAAACACTATAATTTTAGTCAGCATAAATATATCATGTACTTAGAAATAAAACTAATCAAGGATACAGTGCCCATATGAAGAAAACTACGTCCTTTTACTGAAAGACTGAAAGTGAAACAAATGGAAGCCTTTGTTTTTGTATAGGACCACAATGTCAAATCTTCCTAATTTAATGTGATTCCATTCAAGTTAGAAATAATTTTAATCCATCTGGGAAAATGTTCTAAATATTTGAAAAAATAATCATGTAATAAAAGCAATGCAATTCTGAAGATAAAAAAAGAATAGGGAAATCTCACTACAAACAATTGAAATATACTAAATGGCAATAGTTATCATAGTGCGGAATGGGTTCCAAAATAAAAAAGGGGATATCTGTGTCATAAAGAAAGGTGGGAAACAAACTCGCGTGTGTGTGTGTGTGTGTGAGTGTGAGTGTAATATATATCTCTATCATAGATGACAATATGATTTCAAGTCAATAGTATAAAAAGAGATTTAACAGTTGTAAGATAATGATTAATTATCTGGAAAATGGGATCCCTACTTACTCTTGGCATCACAGTTATTTTGAGATGGACTTGAGAGTTAAATGTCAAAAAATAACACTTAGAAGAAACAACAGAAACAAGCTGGTTATTTCAGAATTACAAGGTAAAAATGGTATGATATCACAAATTAAGGGCATATATTTGACCATATAAAACTTAATTCTTTCCAATCACCAAAACATAATACAAAACAAAAATCCCACCACAAAGTGTAAGGCAAATGACAAAATGGAATATTTATTACACATTTAATATATCTTAGGTAATCTTTTTAAGGTATAAAGAAGTTCTATAATCAAATAATGACAAAATGAATACAATAATAGAAAAGTAAGAAAAAACACATGAAAACAGTTTAACTTTCTTATTAAGGAATCTATTGGTTTGGGTTTATCAAATTAATGATTTTTTTTAAAGATTTTATTCATTTATCTGACAGACAGAGATCACGAGCAGGCAGAGAAGCAGGCAGAGAGAGGGAGGGGGAAGCAGACTCCCTGCCGAGCGGAGAGCCTGATGCAGGGCTTGATCCCAGGACCCAGGACCCAGGATCATGACCCGAGCCGAAGGCAGAGGCCCCAACCCACTGAGCCACCCAGGCGCCCCAAATTAATGATTTTTAATGACAGCATCCATTTTGGTTTTAGGATGAGAAAGTTTACTTTAATACATTGCCAGGAACAAAGTAAATTACTACAAACTTTCTGGAGGATAATGTAGTAATATATTTCATAAGGCAGAAAAGAACATAGTTAGTGACCCAGTAATTCCATTATTTTTAAGGAACTAATCAGACAGTTATATAAATGATTTTCATTACAATGTTGTTTATGATAACAAAAACAAAACTTAGAAACAACTCAAATATCCAACAGTAGTGAAACAAATGATAGTAAAATTTATGAAATGAAATATCACTGAAAGTGATATTGATCTTTTGACAGAAATTTGTGTGTGTTATATTACTTTAAAAACTTACCAAAATCATATATACACACAGAGATGAAAAGAATACATATACACATACATACATATGTACTTATATATACACATACATATTTCCAGATATAAGGCATGTTTTAAACTCACACAAATACATTAACATATATGTATACATATACAGAGTGTATTTATATACATAAGTACCATAGCAGTATATAGCCTTTTTTTTAGTATATAGCCTTTTATTTGTTATACATATTCATATCATATCTATTCATTTATCTGTATACATGAGTATATATATTCTCTGATGATATAGACTATAGTTAACCATGTAAGTGTGATAGGAATAATGATGATTTTTACATCTTCTATATGCTATCCATACAGTTAAACTTTCCTATAATATGCATATTGCTATGTAATTAAATATATAACGCAAATAATTTGCCTATCATGAGCTAGTAACTAACATCCTCGTTCTGTGACATATGTAATCAGTGCAATTCTGATGTGATTTTGTGCTTGGGTGAAAATAAAAGTTCATTCCTCATTTTAATCAACACTTGCACTAATCTCTGGTAATAGTTGTGTATGTTGGACTGCTCGGTTAGTGATGACTGTGTGGAACGTAACCAGTTTCCCACAGTTGGCATGTCCTTAAAGAGCCACCTACTGATACTAGTCTGTGCTTCGTTAGCCTTCTTCGGTAAGGTGAGATTTGAAGACTGGGAGAGTTTAAAGCTGTCACATGTGCCAGTAATGAAGGCCAGCACTATTTTTTCCTCTAAATTTACAATGAGTAGAGCTCTCCGGGTTTATCTTAAATTCTTGGTGAATATTCTCCATTAACAACACAGTATCTTTCTTTGACTGCCGTACATGTCATCCTTGCCTACTGGGAACCCTAATTTGCTCTAAATTGCCAAAGTGCTCATTATGGAATGCTTAGTAGCTAGAGTTTGTACATAATATTTGAAAATCAACCTTAATTTTTCTGCCTGAGATGAACACTTGGATTTCACAGTAAACATAATCAGAGATTTATAGAAACCTAGTGAACTCTGTTTATTATACTTGCCTGGAATAGCTACAGAAAAGGTCAGAGGTCCAATGTCTTCATGCAGAGACAGATCATGTTCTAGCTGGTTCTGAGGAGGAAAAAAACAGTAGGTGATGCTTTAATGAATGGCTTATCATGTGAAACACACTATGTGATAATAGCAGTGTTGGTAAGACAAGAAAGGAGTTTGTTTTTTTTTTTCTTCTTTATTTTGTAAGGGTTTAGTTATACATTGCTTTAATGCTTACGTCTCAACAAAATGGTTTAGACAAAATGGTTCATCGTGACACTAGTAAATTCTTCATAGTCCTAAGCAACTTTGATTTCATAGATTGGACTGGAATTTTCATTTTACTTTTTATTTTATTTTATTTTATTTTATTTTCTAATTTTATTTCATTTCATCAAAAGCTGACATTTTAGGAATTTAAGTACTGGGGTTGGAAAGCTTTTGATTTCTTAAATAATGATTTTCTTTTACTCTTTTCTGTTTGAGTTGGCGGTAAGTACAGCAAACAGAACAGAAACCTCCTAGAGGTCAAAGTTTTATTGTAAAAAGTGTTCTTACAGTACAAGAGAACTTGCTGGAACGACAGCAGAGATGTGCAAGGACACCCTCTTCTTTTGTGAGTGCCTTTTTCAACATGCGGCAAACGCATGAGAACAGTTAGCCTAGCAGGTCGTCCTGACTTCAGGACACTCTCCCCTCATTCAGCCAGGGAGACAGGACTCAGCTCAATGGCTAAAAGAAACTGTTGTGTACCAGTTCCCCTCTGACTTTAATGTTCATATGAATAATGCTCTCATGATGGTGAGGCAGCTAGTCAGCAAAGCATTCTTTGTGGAGCCAGGTGTGTACAAGTGAACAAAAATTAACAATTGGGAAGATACTTCCGTAGAACTAGAGGTCAATAGAACAGAATGCAGTGAGAAAGAAGAGGTCCTAATAGAAGAATTTAGTGAATGAGAAAGGAAAAATGATCCTGTCCTCATTACTCTTAAGGAAATTCATTAGGTCTTCGATACAAGGAAAATTGCATTACTGTCTTATACCAATACCAAAGTCATGGCCAGGTGTTTTGAGAAATTTTGTGCAAAGTTCAATACTATAAAACAAGTCAGCTTATAAAACTATAAAATAAGTATGAACTCAGACTAGGGAAGTTTATTTGCAGTGTAAAACAGAGGGAGAACTCTAAAGGGGAAAAAATTAATATATTTACAATGTACATGCAAAAATTTTTATATTAATGTAATTAAAAGGTAAATAATAAATTATGACTATATTTGCAAAACACAAAATCCCTAGTAAAAATTTATTTTGGAAAGTTTCTCTTTTCTGATTCAGTAATGATACTTCTTTTAGGAAATATTGAAATATGCATAGAGATATTTTAATATAGACATTAATTTCAGAATTTATAGTAGCATTAAAGGATAGAAAATATCCAAATTAAACAACCAGGAATGAACTAAAAAAACTAGACTATGAAATATTATAAAAATATTGAGTGATAGTTTTAAAAAGTGTTTAACATTATAGGG
Organism: Mellivora capensis; assembly: GCA_004024625.1. Lineage (NCBI taxonomy): Eukaryota > Metazoa > Chordata > Mammalia > Carnivora > Mustelidae > Mellivora > Mellivora capensis. The sequence goes on from PISX010008916.1 coordinate 8,664, forward strand.
AATCTCATGGTTTATTTTTAAATGTAAAATTGTCAAAAAAATAAAAATAAAAAATATACGTAAAATTGTCAATTCTATCAAATGAATATATACATATATGTGTATATGTGGAATTATGAATATGTGTGAATGGATAGATAGAAGATAGATAAAATAGATACATATATATGTGTGACAGTTGAAGAAAACATTAAAAAAGAGATTTTTATAAATATTTTTGTAAAATATTTTTTGTTTTATTTTATACTTTATACCTTTTTATATTCAAATTTTTATTTTATGCTTTATACCTTTTTATAGTCAAATTTTCTGCAACAAAATGTATTTTTTCACAATTGTCAAAGGAAATACAGTAATTATTTTTTTCTTTTCTTTTCTTTTTTTTTTTTAAATAAAAGAGGACTGTGAGTTCAGGAGGAATGTGCTTTTCATGCCATAACAATTTTAGTCTTGACAAAACCCAGATCAGAGAAGGCCCAGAGCATCCTGTGTCCCCATAGCCTCTCTTCTGACCCCTAAATAATGCAGAAGTGACTCCAAGAGGAAAGGCAGAGTACAGCTTCTTCTTCGTTTTTTATTTGTCAGCTGTAAGCCATGATTAAGTATCTATTACATATCTAGCACTCAGTTAATACATCTATTTGTAAAAACCTCCTAATGAGTTAGAGTGACAAACTATGAATACTTAGATAACAAAAGCTTTCCAATTTTAGAGTTAAGGACACACTTCCACTTTGAAATGTTTCTCCTTTGCCTACCTGAAAACACAGTGTGTCAAGGAAACAAATAGCTTTGATTTAAAGAGAACACAGCATGTAATACCACCATGCATGTATTTTATATAATGCTCATAAATCCTTAGCGAAATAGTTTTTTTTGCCCCCATTTTACAGATTCAGCAATTGAAGTGTCCAAAATCATAGATGGAAGGGCCTCGTTTGTCGAGGCCTTAGCCAATATTCTTTCCTTTATGCTCTCTGACCTTTCTTCAGGGTTTTTACTTAATAACTAAGGACAAGAGGAGAAGCAAGGAAGAAATAATAAACCATCCTACGTACTATTGCATTTTATGGATTTGCGACCAGGTGCTTGGGCTCTATGGCTCCCAGGGACAGTATCTCTCTCTGATCCCTAAACCAAAAGTTCCTCTGTCTGAACCATGCTTAGGCAACAGGCAATAACTGAGTTATTTCAGGTCTGTTTTCTGGCTGTCGATGTCTCCAGGGAAAACTGCCCAATGTGTTTTGTGAGCATCCGTCATTTGTTAAACTTCTCACACACTTTAGAGAACTAGTAAACAAACAGGAACAAATTGTGAGGACACAAATCTTACATGGTGTCCTAATTTTTTAAAACGAGGTTAAGGAGGTTATGGAAAACGTTTCTTTAATGGGCCAGTTTTTCCACTTCAGATCATGGGGAAAGAGGTGTGTAGCAGAAGCTCAAATAACTTGAACATGCTCTTCCTCTTACCACCAAAGGATTTTCTCCAAGCAGTAGGGAACTGTTTTTATTTTTGCTTTAATGACACCTATTAAAAGAAGCAGCATTCATTATTCATCTTAATGTGGTAAAAGTCATCCATGAAGAATGGCATGGGAAGAGTTAAAACAGATACAACACACGTCACCTGTTAGCTGAGGTGGAGCAATTTGAATCCTTTCCTTCAGCATCCAGCCCCAACATTTGTGTGCTCCTTATTCCTACCCTTGAATGCTTGACCACCTGCTTCAGCAAGAACATATTCCGTTGGTCTCAGGTGCTCTTAGGACACTTACCTGCTTTATTTCTAATAGCAAAATCAAAATTCTATCTAAATCTTCAGATCTGCTGTTTCATTGATCTATCACTCACTTCTCTGGTTTCTGAAACACTCCCACTTCAGTTCCACAAACTAGACCAAGGAAATACTTGACACACACATTTGAGTATCCTGCACATAGAAAAGGAAAACTATATTTTCTAAAAATGTTCTAGTTTTATAGTTTTTGTACTTAAAATATTTAAGTTGATCTATTTTATTAAATTTTATTTATATTAATAGCAACATGTTATATATTAATATATGAGAATGTATTTATGTGCTATATTAGTATACGATCATATGATATATTATAACATGAATTAGACATTAATTTATTAATTTTAATAATCCATCACTTTAGTGTGGAAATTACCATACATTTCTGGGGGCAATATTCTGGCCTCCTATTTTACCAACATGCTTTGATAAATCACACAATCCAATGTTTATTCAGCTTACCTATATAATGGAATTTATAGTGACATCATAGAATGAAATCATGCCTAGAAATTACCTAGAATATGGTAGATCATTGAGTCATGATATGATCCTTCTTATTTATTGAAAAAAATATAATTTTAAATTAGGGTAAAACATCCCAAATATGGGGTGCATGGGTGGCTCAGTCATTTAAGAATCTGCCTTTGTTTCAGGTCACGATCCCAGAACCTTGGGATCCAACACGCCTTGAGCTTATGCTGAGCACGAGCCTGCTTCTCACTCTCCCTTTCCTTCTGCAGTCCCCCACAAATAAATATATAAAATCTTTAAAAAAACAAAAACAAACAAACAACAACAAAAAAAACAAGCATGTAGTTGAGCAAAGCAACTTTGAAAATCTGTTTTAATTTACAGTTATATTACCAAACATAATATAGTCCTCCATGATGCGACCAGTTCTTTCTGTTGGATGTAGAAATGAGCACTCTTATCTCCAGTCTTCGCCTAAATGTTTACAGACTGTTAAGTTTACTCATTCAGGTCAAAGTACTCTTAGACAAACCAGCTGGGGGTGGAGCCAGTTAATAAGCTGAGAAAAACTTACTGCTAACCAAGGGAAGGTGGGAAAAATCCCAACCTTTGATGCAGTCTAGTATACTGACATAGTTACACCCCTACTGCTTGGTATCAATCCCATTCAGAAGAACAAATGGACTGTCTTTGGTCAGTTTTGCTTTTGAAAAATAAGTCATTGTATGGTATTTTTTAAGTTTTTTTTTTTAATTTTTAAAAATTTTTTCAAGATTGTATTTATTTTTTCAAGCATTTATAATAAATCCGCTGAGTGTGGAAATTGATTCCAGGACTCCGGGATCATGACTGAAGGCAGATGTTTAACCGACTGAGCAAACCAGGTGCCCTGATTTTTCAAGGCTTTAATCTTTTGCACCAAGTTATGGAGATCATAGATTCTGCCTATGGGAGATCAGTTCTTTTGAATACAAGCTTATTTGGAAGGTGGTGGAAAATAGACAATACTAGAATGATTTTTGTCACTCTTTTTTCACTGATGACCCCTAATGCTCGATAAACATTTTTTGAAAAGAGTTGATATCAGCATGTATAGCTTGTTATCATCTGGATGTGCAGAGAGACCCACCCCAAATGGAAAGAAAAAAAAAAAACAAAAAACTACACAGAATAGTGTAGTTTTGAACTGATGCATTTTCATCAGTAATACATTGGCGTTGATCAATTTGCCCTAACTTTGTTATATGGATAAACAAGCTCATGCACAAAGGGATTCCCTTAAAAATGTGTATGTAATAATATGTGGTGATGTTTCCCAAGCATATTTTTCTTAGATCATTTAGAAAGAAGAACGGGAATGTATTAATTAGAATGAAGACTTCACTGATGTTAGAAAGGGATCCAAAACGGCAATGGTGTTTTGTTTTGTTTTTTTTTAAAGATTTTATGTATTTATTTGACAGACAGAGATTACAAGCAGGCAAGAGAGTCAGGTAGAGAGAGAGGAGGAAGCAGGCTCTCCACAGAGCAGAGAGCCCGATGCAGGGCTCGATCCCAGGACCCAGGGATCATGACCCGAGCCGAAAGCAGAGGCTTAACCCACTGAGCCACCCAGACGCCCCCAGCAATGTTTTTTTTTTTTTTTTAAAGATTTTATTTATTTATTTGACAGAGACACACTGAGAGAGGGAACACAAACAGAGGGAGTATGAGAGGGAGAAGCAGGCTTCCCGCGGAACAGGGAGCCCGATGTGGGACTCGATCCCAGGACCTGAGCCAAAGGCAGACGCTTAACGACTGAGCCACCCAGGCGCCCCCCCAGCAATGGTTTTATAGACTGAAGTTTGTTTCCCTTTATGTAATAGCATCTACATGAGTGGTTTGGTTTACTGGCATAGCTCTCTGTTCCACACTGCTTTTCAAGGTCCAGGCCTTCTTCCATCTTCCTGTTCACCTACCCGTAGCTATTAGTCCTGATCTGCATGGCTCAAGTTGGCATGAGTGTATTCATAGGAAAGAGAAAATGTGTAGAGAATACATGGACACTGTTTATAGGTCCAGCCATGGAAATGGCACACATTACTTTTGTTCACATTGTTAGAACTTAATCTTATAGTTGCACATATCTGCAAAGGAGGTGGGGATAATTCAATGAAAGAATGAAAATACAATGAAAAAAATTCAATGAAAAACCCCTAGGAAGCTAGGGGCCATGTTTCTATTACTATGAAGAAAAGGATAAGATATTTTGGTGAGCAAATAGCTCTCTGACTCAAAGGGAGTAAATTAAGCAAGATCAATATTATTTAAATAGCATTCCAAATAAATGTGGCAATTTTCCTCCACAAGGTACGTAGATAAAGGACTACTTTCTACACCATTCTATGGTATATAATGAAAAGCATATTTATCAGCATTGGAAAGGCAAGACATCTTTTTTATTTAAAAATTTTTCTTTTTTGAAAGAAATCTCTTGTCTAACTACAGCCCTCTTGTGAGTATTCCCTAAGGAGAGAAACTAAGAGTAGGAAAAACAGAAACAAAACAAAACAAAACAAAAAACAAGCAAGCTCATTATTAGAACATATAGACACATTGCAATTATTCTGAATCATCCATTTATCTATATATAACTTGCAAGTAATGTTAGTACAGTCAATACCAAAATAAAAATAACTACCAAACTCTTCTCTACATTTCTGAATATATTCATATAATATTTATGCATTTAAAATATTTATATATATATACATATGTTTACATATATGAATATATTTTGTATGTGTGTATACATATTCTAATGAAAATTAAATTCTACCCATTACCTAATGGTTGGCTTATACTTTTACAATGCCAAAGGCATTTTTAATTTTAAGATGGGTGTAAGTTTTATGGGAGTAAAACATGAACATGAATAACTATGAAATAACACTTTCCTCCCATTTTTTCACATACAGAATATTATCCATGTTTTATACTAAACCTGAGGATGTGAAATTGAGTAGAGAGGGAGTTGTATATAAAGCCTAGGACCATTGAACCCAGAGAAACCTAGGGTCCAATCACTACTTTTTAGCTCTGTGACTTTGAGAAAATTAAAAGCAATTTATCCCCAAATAGGAGATAACTGCTGATTCTGCTTCCACAAACTAAAGTGGGGTAGTCATACTTACATTATAGTAACTCTGAATGAATCAAATATCATGGCTTATATATAGTATATGGTAAGTACTATTTGAAACATAGTTGTTTTAGTAATCTATTGATGTGTTCCAAACCACTCAAGAACCCAGGTCCATAAAACAACTGTTTCTATTATGCTCATGATTCTGTGGATCAAGAATTCAGGTATACACTGACAGAACAGAGTGTCTCTGCTCCGTGATGCCCACGGATTCAGTGCAGGCGATTTAAACAGCAGAGATGGGTGTGATAACTTGACTGGGACCATGCATAAGAGCCCATGGTCCTGGCTGTTTGCTCAGGTCTTCGGTGGTTCTCTGCAAGGTGCTAACTGGGGCTGAAATATCCTATATTATTTTTCACTCGCATGTCTGGTGTCTGGTCTGGCTGGCCAGAACACCGCTAAACAGACTAGGCATCCTTCTCTCTCCATGGGACCTCTCCCTGGGGCTAGATTGGCTCCCACAGAGCATACTGATTTCAGGGTCTCCAGGCTTCATACAACAGCTGGCTCACTCCAAACAAACATTCCAAGAAGCCAGGGTACAAGTTGCTGCTTACAACAATTTCTGCCACAGTTCCTGGCTCAGCTCAGCTTCAATGAGAGGAGACACCTCCTGATGAGAAGAGTGGCATACACACATAGACAGGAAGAATTATTTGGGGTCATTTTTAGATAATAGCTACTGAACCAATAAAATTATGTATGATACTCCTTTCTGCTGTTTTCAGGTAATATAAATATATAAATGCATTTGTAGCATATATAAATATATTTCTATATAATAGCTGTTTATTATTTTAATAATAAGGTAAATATGTAATACATTCCACATAAATATATATAAATATATTGTATTAACATATACATGTTATAACTAATGTATATTTTATGAAATAATTATTACATACATTTTAAATAATAAATATAAATTGTTAAATGCATATTTATTAAATAATTATATTTATTATTTCATTAAATGCAGTATTTTTACTTATATATAAATGAATATAAATATAATGTAAATATAAATGTATTATACCACCATAACCTGCTTTATAAGCTTGAGTAATAGTTACAGACTCATCTCTTTTTAATGTTGAAATGGTTTCACAGGTTCCCATCTATCTAACTGGTAGGGCACCATTATATTTTAGTTCTCTCCTTTCAAACAGTCTATGAATCCCCAGAGCTACTCAGTCTGAAGAAATCTGTCATATTTTCAGATCCCAAAGGGAAAGCTACTGGAGAAATTGACCAGTGCTATGCCTATTTTGACTACAACATATACATCCCCATTGGGAATTGGTCCAACATAATTTGCAGTACCTTGTCTACTGTTGTCGTGATGACTTTTCAGATGTAGGAGGTTGATTCTGCCACCTCATGGTTCCTGCACATTCCCACTTCAACTAAGAAACATGCAGATTAGGGGTACCATGTGCATGGAGGTTTATAGCTCCTAGGTGCTTTCTCCTGTTCAGCCACAGTTTCTAATAGATGACTTCAGGCTTCAGGCACATACAATGTAAAGACAAGTGCTATTCACTACATGTCCCTGACTAACTTAGGATCTAAATTTACTGGAGGCTTCTACTTGGCTCATTAAGTGTTTGCCTATACATTTGACAACAATTAAAAACCAGATTTCTCTTAAAAGTTCAGGTTACTGGTTTATCTTTAACAATTAGATCAGACAATATTTGATCCCCATTTCCTACAAGGCAACTGAGGACCAGCTGTCTTCTCACTGGGGGTTTTGCACACTCACTCTCCTCACTGGTCTTTATTGTCCAGGTACTTATGATTGCCAGTGACCTGGTCTCTGATGGTGAGGGTCAATCTCTAAGTCATATTTTTCCTTTCCTTCATGGCAGTGATTATGAAAATGTGATGTGGGAAGTCTGGAGGCCCTGAGATCCTTTCCGGGTTGTCCGTAAGGCAAAAAACTATTTTTTAATGATAACCAATTTTTAAATTTTTAAATTTAATTGAATTTTTAAACTTCCATTCTCTCACAAAAGTGCCGAAGAATTTTCTACTGTGCATTTTAGAGACCTACGTGACTCAATGAACCAATATTTTCTAGATGACTGATGCACAATGTTTCGAAATCATGGGTAAAATTTTCATTCAAAATGCAGTATAGATCAATCGGTACTGATGCAAGAGAGTAAAGTTCACTGATATTGTTTTAGAGTCCCCATTGCAGTTCATTTTTAAGAAACTACTACTTGTTGGGCTTTGTTATCTCAAAATATATCCAAATTGTATTTATAGATTTTGAAATTACACCTCTGTTTTCCAACTACCTAGCTGTGAGAGGTAGTTTTCTTCATAGACTTCAACTGAAATAGCACCTCTCAGATTGAATGCAGAGCCAAGATGAGAATTTATCTGTCTTTTGTCAGATATTAAAGATATCTGCTAAATGTAAAAGATATCCTCATGTTAATTTTCTTTATTTTGAAAATGTTTTAATAAAATATGCAATTTATGTTCACAGGTATTGCATTATTATTATTTTAAATTGATTAGTAAATAAATATTTTTAAATGTCTCTAAATTTACAAATAACATGATAAAGGTTGAGAGATATAATTCATATAATCAAAGGTCTTTAAGGGACATCATTAAAGTTAAAAGTATAAATGGATCCTGAGGCTAAATGTTTGAGAACCACTGCCTCTTCACAGTGCTTGTTCAGAATCCAGAGCCACTGCAAATAATCAGGAGGATGGGGTTAGAGCTCCATAGGCTACTTTCTCTCAGGAGTCCTTGAGTCTGTGCAAATGAGGGAGCAGCTCTGGGAGAGGTATTAGGATGCAGTCACAGGCTTTTTTATAACACATCTTTCCTCTCTGGGAGTGGCTGCCTAGTGTTGTTTATATTTGCATAAGCAAGATGCCACAAGAGAGTGATTTTTCAGAGACAAAAAAAAAAAATCCTGTTTTAAATAGAGAAAATTTGTAAATGGCAGCTTCTCCCCATGAAGTTTCATCTAATTGCCCCCCCACCCAGCTCCTGCTACCCATCAAATTTGCTAATGGCAAGATAAGTTACCAAGATAAACTTAACCAGCATCAAAATGACTGACCAGGTTAGCAAAGAATTTTTCTCAGTTAAGAATGGCAAAGTTGGGGCACCTGGGTGGCTCAGTGGGTTAAAGCCTCTGCCTTCGGCTCAGGTCATGGTCTCAGGGTCCTGGGATCGAGCCCCACATCAGGCTCTCTGCTCAGCGGGGAGCCTGCTTCCCCCTCTCTCTCTGCCTGCCTCTCTGCCTACTTGTGATCTCTGTCTGTCAAATAAATAAATAAAATCTTAAAAAAGAAAAAGAATGGCAAAGTTAATGTTTAATGTAGGCAATGTTTATGTAGGCAAATATTTATGTAGGCAAATAATAATTGTAGGCAAATGTTTATGTAGGCAAATAATAATTTCCCAAACACTTGTTATCAACTGTTGGCTTTTAACTAAAGTAAACAAGGTGCTTTCCATTTTTACAAAAATATCCATGATTCAGTATTTATGGGTATCATTCATAATATGTAGAACTAATCACTTAATAAGAAATTAAAGATTTTTTTCTATTTGGTCATATATGCTTTGATTATATGATTGTATAAGTTATATGTATTTAATGTTTTATCTTATGTATAGATGTACATAGCATTTTGTAACAATAACTTTGGATACAAATTACTGCTTGGACTTCAGATATGGCATTAAAAATACTAGACAGACAAAAAATGATTTTTTGACATATCACAATGATGTAACCAGAGCTCTGCGTGAATGGAAATCTTAAAATTTGTTTTCACAAAGCAAAAATCAGATAAAGAAAATAGAAACTGCTGTTCATAGTTATATTTTGCCCTATAAACACCAGCTAATTTCTGCATTGTCTGTATGACTGAAGGTTGGGTTGGAAATGTAGGTGCTTAACTTCCCTGTTCAGTACCTATTTCTAGTTTGTTTATTACTTTACATATCTGTTCATTTAGATAATTATCTGACACCTGCTCGTGGCAGATTGTTTTGACAGATTATATTGGCTGAGATCAGTTTGTCACCTGCCATCTGTCCAGTAAAGGTGAGTTCAACAAGCTAGCAATTTCTAGGCAATTGTAAAAGATCCTTTTTTTTTTTTTTTTTTTAGCAAGTTAGAATTTTCTTTATCCTTAAGGAGGCATTGACATGAAAAATGTTATTGGGGCACCTGGGTGGCTCAGTGGGTTAAAGCCTCTGCCTTCGGCTCAGGTCATGATCTCAGGGTCCCAGGATAGAGCCCCACATTGGGCTCTCTGCTTGGCGGGGAGCCTGCTTCCCCCTCTCTCTCTGCCTGCCTCTCTGCCTACTTGTGATCTCTGTCTGTCAAATAAATAAATAAAATCTTAAAAAAATGTTATTGACACATATTAAGAGATACATTATCTTTATTCTTTATCAGGGTATTCCTTTATCTGAAATGCTAGTTTGAACATTATTTAGATTTAATCAGAAGGAGCATACTATATGAAAAGAGAGTGTGTTGGTTTTAAACTAGCTATGTAATTTGGTTGGAATTTTGAACAGCTTTGAATAGCTTTATTTCCTTGTTCTATTTTTTTTGGTGGAGTTTTGACACTTAGTAAACTCTAAATATCTCAAATTAAGATGAATACTTTTAAAGCACATATATAATACTGTATATATCATTATAAAATTAGAGCAACTCTATTTTTATAGATTTTTGGAATCCATAAAAAGTAAACAACATTCAAGGAGAGAAAGGCTAGTCAGTTACTTGGTGTCTGACTGTATAATAAATAAAACAATTTCTTAGGAGCAGTGATAATTGTTTAAGGCTATTTTGAAATAAAATGGGAATTTAAAGAAACCTTGAAAGTCAACTATAAAACACATAAGACAAAAGAAAAATATTAGTAGCTTTTCTTTCTTAAAGTGAGCCAATATTTTTATTTTTTAATCAAAGGAGTAATTAATTCTAGAAGAATTAGTGAACTTATTTTCATTTTTTTCTTTTACTTTTATAAAGTTATTTAACCAATGTCACCTGAATATTTATTATGTGTCAGGCATTTTCCCAATTTCCCCTATTCAGCAAGGCAGACCCGGTTCCTGTCTTATGCCACTTCAGTAAGGTAATTCTTGCAGTAAGGTAGTCAAACTATGAGCTCCCCTCACCCACGCTTCTAACTATTATTATTTGAATACATCCATTTTATGGCTATATGAATTGGCCAGTAATAATTGTGAAACCTGTGTTGAAAGCAAAATAGAACATCTTGAGACATTTAAAATATCTAGTTGCTTGTGAAGTGACTTATACTTTGGATATATATTTATTGGAGAAGAGAGGACCAGCTTTTTTGCTACCCTTGTAAATTCTGCCTAGTTATCTGGCATGATAGGAATTTTTCACAGACTGCTCTGAGAAAGTAGTCCAACGCTATTTTAGAGTACTCTATTGGACTGTGGGGAGTTCAGAAAAAGAAAAAAAGGAAAGAAGAAAAAAAGAAAGAAACAGGGCAAGTCCTTAAAGACCTTCTAGTATAATGGGAACACAGCACCAACATAAATATATGGATATAAACACAAGTGACTCCAAGAAATAAATATACACAATCAACTGCTAGACCAAAGGCTCTCTCAAGGGGCTCTTTGTGCTATCTGATCTCATGATTTGTTGAACCATAGAGTTCTAGAGGAATATACAAAAATCTTAGAGTTCCAAGGGACATGAAGTTTGAATACCTGGGAGTTTTCAGAGCTTCTGTGGAAAGGTTTCATCAAAGAACTGAGCCTTAGGTCGTATATATCACAAGCACAGCATCACACTCACCAGAAGCACAGTCAAATTGCCATGATTTAGACATTAGTAAAAAAATGAAAAATACCACCAACTGGACCATTGTCTACATGGTATGGAAGAATTGTTCAACTAATTTTTTTTGATTGATGTGACCAGTTGCTTTGGCATCATATCAGGACTGAATCATACACAAGTGCCCTGCATGAGTCATTACAGATTCCAAAGATGCTCAGATTCCAATGTGGTTACAATTTGAAATGTAGGACTAGATACATTTTATAATGTGTATCACATGTATATTTTATATTAGATATATTAGATATATTTTATAATATGTATTATAATATGTTGACTTTTTAAAAATCTGACCAATCATAAGAACTTTTTTCTTTGATTTAAAAAATCGTTTCCCTTTAACTTAAACCACATCCTCATACCTTATTTTATGACTGTATGACTTTATGAAGTATTCTATTTTATGAAACAGAAGACTGCATAAAAATGTATGCACTAGACAAAATAGTTTTATCTGGACAAATTTTATTTTTCTCTAATAAAAAATCTGGCATAAAATAAGCTGGATGATGACAAATTCTCTTTGAAATGTAGTGCTTGGGGACAGTGACATGGACTGAGGAGAGGAATAGCTGTGCCATAGAAACAAGGGGGTATAAAGGAAAACACACACTGGAGAGGTGACTTCAGTTCATTTTAAATGGCACACATTTGAAGTAATCTTGGAAAAGAAAGGGACTCTAAATCTTCCAAGCTAAAAGGAACAAATGAAAAGAAATAACTGGATACAAAAATTGGGAATCATGCTTGTTCCTGAGTCGGACAAGTTAAAATAAGAGGATTCAAGTTCAAGAACAGAAGATGATTTGCAGAGGAAAGCAGCCTCAGTTGGTCATGTCTACCTTCCTTGGGTGAGGACAGAATGATTAATGGCATCAAGCAAATTTCAAAAGATAGTATTGGATATGGTATATATGAAGCATAGTCTTTAGTTGGCCAGAGGCACGTTCTTCTAATCTTAAATAATTTCATAAAAATTTGTTCAAATATATCAGTGATTACATACTGAAAAGCAGTACACATCTAATGATAAAATTTGCAATTCACTGGACTATGTATGGGAATGAAATCAGGAACTCTGACTTAATGGCCATTGAGGAACCATTGAGGAAAAAAAAAACCTTTTTTTCTTTTAAAGATTTATTTATTTATTTATTTATTTATTTATTTGACAGAGAGTGAGGGAGAGAGCACAAGCCAGGGGGAGAGGCAGAGGGAGAAGCAGACTCCCTGTTGAACTGGGGGCTCCATCTAGGAACACTGTGATCATGACCTGAGCCAAAGGCAGATGCTCAAACAACTGAGCCACTCAGTACTCCCCCCCACCAAATCGATTACTTAATGCAACTCTCTTCTTATTGATTTGGGGATACTGAGACTCAAGGAGATCAAGTAACTTCAAACTCACACAATGCTGGCAGTGTGAAGAAAGGCTCTAGAGTCCTGGGCCAAATGCTCTTTCCATTCAGTTCATGTAAATAACCTAAAAATTAATGTCAATTCTTAACTACTGGTTTTGACATATTAGCATATAGATAACTTTAACTAAGTTTTCTTTATATGAGGAACCACTCCCTTTTGTCAATTTTTGATATTAATTTTTAAGCACTAACACAATTTCTGGGTTTCTTGAAGCTGATTAACTTGAAAGTTTTAAATATATTTTAAATATTGGGGTTTTAAAAGAGAGATCTTTTAAACTGAAGCATACAGTTTGTGTAGACAGATTATAAGCCAGGTTCCTATTACCACCATTGGGTACTTAGCTGTGAATAACCTGGTTCTCCCTTATTTCAATTGATTCAGAAAGGCTTTCTCTTTCTTTATCTTTTTTTCCTCATTGATATTACTATTTCTCCACTGCCTTCCCCCTCTTCTCCATATATATGCTCATGAAACAAACTGGTTAAATTCCAATTATAGTATAGTGACCAATCTATAGCAAGAGGATGTATGGCCAATAAGTTCTCTTCATTTACTTCTGTAAGTCTCAAGGGCATAGTTTATTTAGTTCAAAGGCTAATGCTTGATAAAAATGGTTGGAAATGCAAGCATGATTTTAAAATAACATATTATATAAGTATTTTGTGGCTTTAAAAACTAATAGCATATGTATGATGATTTATGTTTACTAGGAAATTTGTAATTACCACAAGGTCATGTGCATAAGTAGGCATAATGTTGTATGTTGCAGTATAAATATATAATAGTTGCAGTATAAATATAAATATAATATAATGCAGTATAAATGAAGTATAAAAATATAATAAATATATAATAATAAATATATGTTGCAGTATAAATTTATTTATTTTCAAAGTTTTAAAAATTCTGATTTCATGGTATTTCATGGTCCCATCATCAGCATTGCTTTATTCCATGTATTCTTGATGACATCAAGAGATGTGTTAATTCAGAAACATTTAGGTTATTTTATACACTCAGGGATTATACTAGGAGTTATAAGGATATGCAATGGAAACATAAGTATATTTTATTCAAGTTCAGAAGAAGACTAACAGATGTGTTGTGTGCATGGAGGACAGATATTCTTCAAAAGAATAAAGACTTGGTCTTTGGCTCATGTCCTTTTTCACTCCTCCTCACAGACTGAATGTTTGTGCCCCCTCAAAATTCACATGCAGAAACCTAATTCCCAATGTGATGGTATTTGGAGGTGGGACCTTTGGGAGATGATTAGGTCATGAGGGTGGAGCCCTCATAAATTAGGTTAGTGCCTTTATAGAGATTTCTGAGCACTCCTTGGCCCCTTCTGTCATGTGAGGAAGACACAGAGAAAAGCCAGCTACCTGTGAACCAGGCTCTCACCAGATATAGAATCTGCTAGTGCCTTGACCTTGGGTTTTCCAGCCTCCAGAACTATGAGAAATAAACATTTGTTGTTAAAGTCAGCTAGTCTGGCATTTTGCTATAAAATTCTGAATGGACTAAGATACCTCTTTAAGTGAAGAAGGCTGACTTATCTAAATAATGAATTGGAAATTGAAAAGAAGCTACAAACATACCGTAGATCCAAATGTCTCCTTATTTACTTTGGGATTCAAGAATTTTCCAGGGAAAAGCACCTACTGGGAGGAGTGTGTGTGTGTGTGTGTGTGTGTGTGTGTGTGTGGTGGGAGCACACTTGTGAATGTGATGGGCTGAATAATACAGGGCTGAAATTATCTCACCAGGGCAGTTCTCTGAAATCATCTTTAATTAGTAATATAAATGACAATTGCATCTCTATTTGACTGAACCTCAATAATTATAAAAATAATATAAAAAAGAAAGAAAGTGATTAATACAGAGTCATAAATGAAGGACTTTGGTGATAGAAAATGATAGCTTACTTCAAATTGAGATATTCATAGACAACATCATGGAACAAGTAGCATCTGAGTTGAACTTGGAAAAATAGATGGAATTTAAATATAATGGAGATTGGTGAATAATAAGGATAAAAACAGAAAGAGTATGTAGGAAATAAAGGGAGAACAAGCAAAGAAATTTGACAGGACTAGGTTTGTAAAATTTGCTTTAGCAGTGTCTCTCAGATTAAAAAAAAAAAAAAAAAAGGAGGCATCCTTGAATTTTTTCTTCATATAACCCACATCCAACCTGTCAATAAATATGTCTATTCTAACTTCAAAATATATCCAGAAACTAAGTCTTTCTCAGTCTCTCTACTCACTTACAACCGCAAAGCCTTCCCGTCTTACTAGAGAAAAATGACATTTTTTTTTTAAATCCAGCAATTCAAATGCACGTGATTTGGATTCTGTTATTGTTCCAGTTCACCTTTTTTGAATCTCTGTGTCTCTTGGAATTCTCACCAGGCTTATCTCACTATGTCAACCAGGCAGTGGCCCCAGGACTTTTACATTGCAGCTTTCTCTGCTTAAAACCTTCCTCCCACAGGATTTTCGATGGCTTGCTCTCTGATGTGGTTTAGGACTGTGCCCAAATTTCACCTTATCAGTAAGGTCATCCCTGACAACCCCATTTAAATCAGTGGCTCTGGTCTCTGTCCTCACTCCATTCTCCCTTGGCTGCCTTACTTTATTTGAAAGGACCTTCCAAAAGCCATTTCAAACAAGTGAGGCTAGACCCTGCTGCTGTGGCAACTAGAGACCCTCGAACCTCAGGCTCTGAAAACGACATGCTCCAAGTCCACACAGGTCACTTGTGGCTCCACTGTTTCCAGTCTCCTCCCGGGACCCAGGATAATAAAGAACATCCATACGGAACACTGCTCATTATTTTGGCAGAGGAAAACAAAACAAAACGAAAAGGTGAACCATAAGCTGACTCTTAAAGCTTTTTCCTGAAGTGATGCATCTTTTTCAAATACATTTCATAGCGTTCAAAGCAAGAAATACCATTGAAACTGGTATCAGTGAGGGGACGAAATATAATTCTCATGCACTGCACGGAAGGACATGGTATTGGAATATTTGGCAACCAGTCCTATAAGTCACCTCATTACATAACATAATCTATGCTGTTTGCTTGGTTAAAACCTGTTTCACTTCATATCTTAGCTAAGGTTCCCTAGAAATGTACTCTGGAGACTGTTTACAGAGCGAATGTTCTTTGGAAATAAACCTGTACAGACTGAGGAAGACAGGATTGGGCGGAGGGAAATACTGACCTTTAATATGGTTGCAACTAAATCCTCAGTCCACCCCACAAGGAGTTCTGGAGCTTGGCAGGCCCTTTGGGGTTGTCTCAAATTGAGGATAGAGGGCCCGGCCTTTGCACTCTACATCTGATAGCCATTGGCTGCAAGCATCTTCCTAAGAGGGAGTGGGACCTTGCTCAAGGGAGCTCCCCGCCCTAGAACATGACTGCCAGCCAGGGGCACAAGTAGGAAGAGTCAGTTGGCAGGGGGAGTGTGCCTGCTCTGACTGGGATATCTTGGCAGAACACCACAGCACCAACTGCCTCCACTGGACTAAGTTGCCCGTGAAGCTGTTTGATACTGGAGCCACCATGTCTTAATCATCTCCTTGCATGAGATATGTTCAATAAAGTTTGAATGAAAAAATGAATAGTTTGTATAACATTTTAGATTAGAAAAGTAGAAGCAAATTAAGCATAAAGGGTCTTCATTGCCTAAATAAGACTTAAATGTGAAGGGAAGATAAATGTATACAAGTGGTCTTCTGGAATACTGACCAAATGGAAGTGCATACAATGCATTGAATATGGCAAAAGAGAGGCTAGGAATGGCTCACAAGAGGCTAGTGCCGTCTTTTGGGTAGAAGCTGATGTCATGGGATTGCGAATGGATGGGGTGGGGCATTAGGGCGACAGAATATCTCATGAATAAAAATTTGGCACCATGGCAAGAGGATAGAAGAGGAGGGCCAAAAAAAAATCAAAGGTAACTTGGAGGAATTATGATCTTAATGAAACAAACAAAGCAACAACCACAAAAAGAAAAAGAGAGAGGGAGAGAGAGAGAGAGAGACAAGACGTACTCTGAGAGGAAAACTGAAGAGCACTCTCCAGTTAGCTTCTGGGAAAGTATTCTAAGACTTGGGGACAGAACCCTTTGCAATGGTTCATACTGGGTCCAGAAGAAAGGCCTGTCACTTATATATTAGATCATCTTATATTTTTAGTAACAATGTAAGACCTGAGTCATTTTCATCACACGATTTGTTTACAGAAAACTAATTGACTTAATTATATCAGTCTTTGGTGTCAGCTACAGTTCAAAAATTTGTTTGCAATAAAAATACATGAAGCATCCCAACTACTTAGAAATTATTGAGAGTTTGAACACTAAGCTGCACCTGTTAGACATCCTTTGAGGCAGTTTGCATGGATGGGGGTGTTGAAGGGGAGGATTCTGATCAGGGCTTCCATATGTATGAACCAATTCTGACTATTACTTCTGACCTCAAAGAAAGGTTACATGGTAAGTGCAATGTCTGCTGCGCTGTGCTGTCATTTCCATCAACTTGAATGACTGAGAACAGCCTTACTTTACAGGTAGATGTTCTTCACAGTCAATCAATGATATCTACGCAATAAGCAAACTATAACAAATGATAATATTATGAATGCACAGAATAGTAAGCATGATCTCTCTACTGGCCTAAAGATGCCAATGGAAATGTTGTACAAAGGTATGTAAGATATATTGTTTGATACATAGGAAATACTCGACAAATGGAAAAATGATGTTAGTCAGTGATAGTCCATAATAATTTAGAAAAGGATGTTCTGACTAAATATTCCTGTTATTTTATATTACCTACATGGCTCACCATATTCCCAGGACTAGAATACAATAAAAATATGCTTAACAGTATAATTAACAGTTTGATTAATTAATTCTATCATTTAAAATAAAAATTACATGTTCATGACTTTGAGTTTTAAGTAAAATCATCTCCTCCTCAATCCTCAGGTATTATGTCTCATGAGACCTGTTGAATTATAAAGCACCAAAAATGTTGGGCCTTGATCTCATGAAGAGCACATATTTCTGGTACTTAATGCAGGCCCTGGTATAACAGATGCTTGAAAGATGAATGTATTAACGCATAGATGAATGCCTGCCGAGAGGGAGAATAGCACATTTTCAGGTGGGCAGGGTTTCAGTTATTATACGGGTGGCTCTGTTTTATACTCAAAATATTAACTTTTAGATACGTGTTGCAGCATAAAATAGTATTTGTTTATTTGCTACCTATGTAAGTGCCATATTTTTTCTACATTGATTTTTAGAGCTAAACAAATGATTTTAAGTTCTTTCTAGCCTATGGCTAGACCAGAATAAGATGCATTTAAAAAACATCCAAATACCTTTAAAGTGATGGTTGAAGAATCTCTCAAGGCATTAAAAAAAGATAAAGTCTTCTTTTAAAAGTATTTTGCTCACCTTTCTTTAAAAAAATGGGAGGGGTTAAGAAACTTGGAGTTTATTGAATCAAGCAAAGCCTCAATCCCATAGTAACCTATTCAGGGTTGATATTGATCCATAGAGTCAAAGACAGAAGAATCTAACTAAAATAAACAGTGGCTTTCTTATCCTCGATGGGTTCTTCATGAGCTTCCTGTAGGTAAGAACACAAATATGTTTTTCCTTTAGAGATTTTTGTTTATTCCTATTAAACATGCCTCAGGAGTTCCCTAACGTGGATAAAGTCCACAGTGCATTCGATTGTGTTGGTTGTTTTTCCTAAGACTTGCTGAAGGTTTGGCAGGTTCAGA
Organism: Mellivora capensis; assembly: GCA_004024625.1. Taxonomy (NCBI): domain Eukaryota; kingdom Metazoa; phylum Chordata; class Mammalia; order Carnivora; family Mustelidae; genus Mellivora; species Mellivora capensis. The sequence goes on from PISX010008916.1 coordinate 27,243, forward strand.
AAACCTATTGGTTAGGAATCTAAAAATTTAGCTAAACTGTTTGATAGAGAAATATCAGACATTTTTATGTGAATTTCTCTTTACTAAGAATTTAACAGATATCTTTAAAATGTAATTTTGGTTTTGATCATAAGAGAATTCATGACTGCATGACTCCAAACGAGAAATCATTTGACCCCACTAATTAAATATAACTGCCCAGGATTTTAACTTCATGTATCATTTGTAAATCTGATAGTAAGATTCTCTCATTTCTTTGAGTTTAATCTTCCTTGGAACCATCTGTTTATCTTGATTTCTTTAGACCTTGATATATTTTCTTTTTTCATTCACCCTTTCTCATGTCCTCAATTTCCTTATGTTCTGTTTTATATTTTCAAATGTTTTTGTTCTTCTCTTTCTCAATCTTTTGGTGGCAAAGACACATGCATCAGAAAAGAGATATGTTTGGGCATCATCAGACCATGTGTAACTTAAATCTTCATCACAGGTGTCTGTATTCCAGAGTCAACATTCATATGAAAATGAGAAAACACAAAATGGTACAGGACAGGACAATTTGGCTCCACATAATTAAAAAAAAAAAAAAAAAAGCAAAAAGCTGACAAATTGCAGAATCCAGCCAGGGGTTTGCCATGGTTCAGGTGCTAACCTCTCAGAGTGTCTTGCCCTCTCAACCAATTTTAATGCCTGATCAGACAAGGAAGTCCAAATTAGATAAGCCCCAAAGTCTTCTTTGTGATTCATGTTTAATGTTTCCTTCTCCCTCTTCAATTATACCGTCTTCATTATGCTTCCTTCCTCACTATCACAGTTGTTAAAATGAAAAGCCTCTCTCTGAGTGCCACAGCTCCATTATGCAGGCCTATACCTGTGCTGGCAGCATGCTCTTCTTCTCACCTCATATTGCCTTTTGCTTGGGGAGGAGATCCCTGCAGTGCATCTCAAACTGAAAACTGAAAGAAAATTAAGTTGCTGTTTGGAGTTTGAGTGAATTATGGAAAACGGGCCCTTTTTTGTCTACCAGGCATGTTAGTATAAGCTATTACCCACCTTCTATCCCATTCCCTACAGTGGTAGCTGTCAGTATGGAAATTTCATCTAAACTTTTTGTCAGTTTGTACCTAAAGCAAGGAAACACACACTTGGCATTTTCTTCAGACTGTGGCTACATGTTGAATAAAATGGGCCACAAAATGGTTGATCTGGCTATTTGGGCCATTCTAATGAATGACTTGAGACATTGAACTGTAAACCCTGGTAACCCAGTAATAATTAGCTTCTAATTCAGAAAAAAACAAACAAACAGGAAGTTGAGTCAACTATTTGGCAGCAAAACAGAAGCAAAAACTAAATACTAACTAAATATGAACTGCCGTCAACTAATTTGAGTTCACTGTAGAAAAGAACAGTATTTGATAATTTCACATTTTGTATAAATATTTTGTTTTTTAAGTTTCTAATGTACTTAAGTTTTGCGTGAGGCTATCTAATTGCACATAAGTGAAGGCTCAGCTGAAGCTTTAGGACTTAAACATTAAGGACCCAATCAATTGGAAGCTAAGATGCCCTTAATTGAATTGGCAATGATAAACCAACTAAGCAGAAATATGGATGGGTGATTGCTGGTCTTCAGAGAGATGATCTAGGTGGTGCCAACTATCAGGGACATTGAAGAATCATAGATACAATCTGATGACTGAATATGTTTGGCTAAGGTAATCTTTAGGTAATATTACATTGTGAAGTAGATAGAAGACTGCAATCTGTGTGCTATGTTTTGAGAATTTCTAACCAAGGAAAATCCCTCCAAAAAGATTTCCAAAATGTTCATGCCTGGAGCCAACACAATGATAGCCTGTGTCAAGATGAAAATATTATAGGGGGGGCAACACATAAGGCCATTCTTCACCATGAACATCTAATATGACCTGTGGCTTGAAGTTCTGCCTCACAGACATGAGTTCAGGACAATGAATTTCAATATCTTTGATAAGAAATTGGGAGCCTGAAAAGTTAGGTGACTGATGCTGAGTTTTCTGGCCAAAGCTATATTACACTAAGTCACCAAGGGTCCTTTAAAGGAATTGAAATACAAAGCATTGGATTGAGCAGAGATAATTAGCAAAATCAAAAAAGAATTCCATCTACTAAATCACAGTTACCCAATTTTTTAGTCTCATGGCATCATATATCCAAATAGTTAAAGTTTTTAAATCATGTACTCAATTCAGAATAGGATAGAATAACTAATTTTACATGTATATATATATATATATTTTAGATTTTGATTTAAGAATTATTTTAAATATAACTTAAAGCCCAGTTTTAATTGTATTTATAATATATAAAGACATTTTAAATCACTTAACAAATTAATAAATGCCATATACAATTAAATTAAAGTTAACCATATATCAAGATGCATAATTGCTGAAAACTGTAATAAAATGACATAATATGTCCTGTTTGGTGTTAAGACTGAGTAGTGGAGTAAAATACAGACTGGAATTTCACTCTGTATTATAGCATCATTTAAAGCAAAAACAAACCAAAACAAAAAAACTCCCATGATCTTATGTTTAAAGTTCTTACATATTTCTTCTTTAAAATGACCTATTTATATGGGTGCCTGGGTGTCTCAGTGGGTTGAGCCTCTGCCTTCGGCTCAGGTCCTGATCTCTGGGTCCTGGGATAGAGGTCTGCATTGGGCCCTCTGCTCAGCAGGGAGCCTGCTTCCCCCCCACCCCGCCTGCCTCTCTGCCTACTTGTGATCTCTCTCTCTGTCAAATAAATAAATAAAATATTTTTAAAAATAAAAATAAAATTACCTATTTATAAATATTTTAAATTTATTAATAAAAAAGGAATATATCCACAGTGGATAATGAGAATCTTTATTTCTAATAAGCAAAAAGCCAAAGTGGATATAATAATTATGTTCTTTCTAATATTTTAAAAAATCAAGGTTAAAATGTAATTTGAATAATTTTACAGATCATAATTATACAATTCGATGAGTTAATAAAATTAGTTAATGTACCTAACACTACAATTCAGTGGGTTAGTGGATAAATGCAAATACACATATAGCCCCCACCCCAAGATCAAGAACATTCCCAGCACCCCAGAGTGTTTCCTTTATGCCCCTTCCAGTTCATTCTCTAAGCAACAGTGATTCTGGTTTCTAGTACCATAAATTAGCTGTGCTTACTCTTGAACTTCATAAAAATAAAGTCATATAGGGTATAATCTTGTCTTTGTCTCCTCACCTGGTAGAATATCTTTGAAATTCAACAATGTTATTCATCTTGAGCATCTATAATTTTTTATTGCTGGATAGTGTCTAATTATATGAATTGACCCCAATCTATCTATTCCCTTGATAGACATTTTTGTCATTTCCAGTTTGGAGCCATGATGAATAAAGCTGCTATAAACCATTCTTATACCATTCTTATACAAATATATTTGAGGATATAGGCTTTCATTTCTCTTAGTAAATACCTACAAGTGGAACTGCTGGTTCATAGAACAGATACACACATACCTATGAGAAATTACATTCACTTTTCGTGAGTAGTTGTACTGTTTTACACTCTCATCAATAATATTTGAAAGCTTGATTTGTTCCACATCTTTGTTAACTTTTGTTGTTATTATTGTTTTATATTTTAGCCATTCTAACTGGTGTGAAATGGTATCTCAATTCTAGCTTGATCTGAAGTGCTAAACCTATTTTCAAATATGCTAGAGGAATTTCATTCAGATTTATTCAATATTTATTCTCCTCATTTTTTAAAAAGATTTTATTTATTTGACAGAGAGAGAGGGATCCCAAGTAGGCAGAGCAGCAGGTAGAGAGAAGGGGGAAGCAGTCTCCCTGCTGAGCAGAGAACCCAATGCGGGGCTCGATCCCAGGACCCTGGGATCATGACCTGAGCCAAAGGCAGAGGCTTAACCCACTGAGCCACCCAGGCACCCCTTTCTCCTCATTTTTTAATTTCAATCTAATGTTTCCTATCTTTACTAGGGGTCTCATAGTTCTGAACTTAATAAATTATCAACAATAAAAACAATTATTATAGTAATTTTAATCCAGGCAAAACCATTATGACATTAGTGATAACTACAACAAGCAATATGAAATCAGGCATAACTTTCAGTCTGTTGAAACACTTCAGAAATACATTGATGTTGCTAATAGTCAAAAGATCTAAAAGCAATTGGGTATTAAATAGGTAATTGTCTATATACTTACTGTTTTCTAAATCTTATGCTTTTAAGTGATACTCTTTTAATATTAAAACTTATGCCACATTTTAATAGTATAATGAGGGGAAAGAAGTATAAAACAAGAAAAGAACAAGGAAACAATCACTATGACAGTTATTGAATGTTATTATTTTTAGAGTAATATTGTCTACAAGTAGTCATTTTTATAACTGACCAGGAATTATGTTCTAGAGGTGATCCTTCCAAGGTTTCTTTTAATGTTAGGTTTTCTAGCACCTTGGTAAACTGAGGCTAAGACAAATCTATAGAAATTATTTCTAAAGTAAAACATTCAATCAGAAGCTAGTAGTAATGTGTCTACATAGTAACTAATAACCAATTGAACTTATTTTCCTTGTGTTGGAAATGAATGTTTGGAAAAATTGTTCAGTTGTTTATTTGGGTATAGACCCAGCCTCCAGGACTTTACCTATTCAATTATATCTGAGTTGACATCTGACTCTGGAGATTCCAAAGATTATAAGTTATTTCCCTACTGGTACCAGAGGAATTAAGTCCTATTTAGGAAGACTTTGACTTTGCATGGAGGAGTTAAGAGATTTCAGTGAAAATTATAAAACTGTGTAAAAATAATAAAGCAATAACCACAGAACGGAAAAATCTATCTGAATTCTTTAAAGGGTTATGAGTAATTTCCCTTGCATAAACAAGTTATTCTAAAAGGGTTCTAAAGTAATTTAGAGGGAAAGCCAGGAGAGCATATGAAAACCCACACGGCAAGCAGGATCACTTTTTTAAAAAGTTTGTCAATCTAATAAGCACTTAATTAAAGTCAACAGAGTCTCTAAGTCTCCAAGTAATTTTCAAAAAGAGCTTTTGGGAAAGGGAACATTTTTCTCCATGCTTGTCCTCTTTTTCTCTTGTTCTCCATTTGTCTGATAACTGTGGAAAGCCTTTATAATATCTTTGGGGTTTTGTTCTTATTAACCCTTTCTTCTCATCATGTAGCTCAGTTCAAAACCAGTCAAATATGAACTTTTTCTTATCAAAATTCCAATATTGTGGTCTCAGAAAAGACTAAAGTTTAATCAGTCATTTGGGAAAAAATGTTTTCACCAAAATGAAGTTTTATCAGACTTTAAATGTGTAACCTTGGGATGTCATGCTAGGACAGATATATATAGATATAGATATCTCTCTCTATATATTTGTATGGTCATCTCCGATGCAGTTTTGACCTGCTCACTTCTTCTGGTCATAAATGATTAAGAATGGGGCACCTGGGTCACTCAGTCCTTAAGCATCTGCCTTCGGCTCAGGTCATGATCCCAGGGTTCTGGGATAGAGCACCATATCGGGCTCCATGCTCGGCGGGAAGCCTGTTTCTCCCTCTCCCACTCCCCCTACTGTGTTCCTGCTCTCACTATCTCTCTCTTTCTCTCTGTCAACTAAATAAATAAAATCTTAAAAAAAAAATGACTAAGAGAAATAAAAGGGACCCAGGAAGCAGCCAAAAGTTAGAGGATAGAATGTAAATAGTAATTATTTAATAGTTTGTTAAGAAAAAGTAAATTACTGGGAAAATGTTTGACCATTTTAGAAATCTTGGAAAATATAAAATGCTTGACTTCTAATACTCTCATAATATAGAAACAACTTCTGTTCTCTCCTTGGGCTATTTGGCCAGTTCCTTCTCTGTATATAAACTAGGATTATGGCTGTTGAGCCTACAAACTACTCCTTCTACTCTCCTACCTTCAGCTCTTCTTTTTTCTCAGTCTATTGACATTGGCTTGTTGCAAAGTCTCCTAGGAAAACAATAAAGACATTTTCAATTTTTGAGTCTCAGATGTATACCTGCATCTCTGATGAAATTGTGGAAACCAAGATGAATGTCTGAAAGAATTATGGGATCAGTAAGAGAAAAATCTACCCTGAAATTAGAGGAGGAGAGCAGTAGGGCCTGAGGGAAGGAGAAGAATATTTCCAGGTAAGATTGGCCATTACCAGAATAGCACAAAATCAGCCATACAAGAGATATTTACATGCTCAAAGGAAAGAAAGACCATCTGAGTATAAAGAAAAAGTAGGTATATTTTGTAATATATATCAATATGTTTTTCTAAAATGTATTTTTATTTTTATGCATTTTTCGGCTAATAAACAGTAGGACCAGAATCTGCACCTAAGAAGTAATATTTCCAAAGCCCTTGCTTTTAATCATTATATGATTCTGCTTCTTATAAAAGCAATAGGAAAGCTATTAAATATTATTGGTTGAATGTGTCCTCACTCATTAATATTTCAATTTTATTTTATATTTGAATAGGAGGAAGTTATAAAAATTCTTAATTTTAGAATATTTAAATATGGAACTAGGGCCACAAGATCGCATATCAGACAATTACATTCAGGGCATATGATAAAATCTAAGTGCTTATAAAAGGAGGTTCTCCAGGGTCTTTAAAAAACAAATAGAAACAAAGCTTTTCTTATTACCACTGTATACATGTAAAAATCCATATGGGAAAAGGTTCTTAAAAGGATTCTAATGTAATCTATCTACTGCATTTGTCCTTACACAATTTTCTAAAAAGTTAAGCTTCAGTCTAGCCCATGTCCATTTATAATTAATTTTGCATTAATGTATACCCTAATTTAATAGTTCTTGATATTAAAAAAGTAGTATTTAGAAATTCCTCCTACATGATCTGAACCAGAAAGCTAGTGCAAATGAATGTTTCCTATTTGTGACAAAAAATTAGTGAGTCAAAGTCTTCTCTGAAAGACTGATTGCATGATATCATGAACTCTGTCTCTCAGAATGCAGAAATATTAGCAGAATTGGGGGTACGGCTCTAATAGTTAATTGCGCCTCTCCCTCAGTATGTGGGCATTTAGGGAGAGGTTCAGAATGGTCAGGTTGAGCCAGTGTGCTTGTGCTGTCTGCTGGCCTGCACCCATCCTCCCTTCACTGTCAATAGGAACAAAAGGAACTGAGGTTGAGGCTTAATGCTCCCACAGAGAATTTCTTCCCTAGAGTCAACTTAAATGGTTTAGAACAGGACCTTGCAAAACTATGCCTTCTAGATAAGTCTGCACCAAAGAATAGTGGAAAACTGCTTTCCACTGCTAAGAAAACACACCAAGAATGAGCCCAGAACAGAACAAGGCACCATCAATGTGTGCCTGTACTCAACAGAATATACTCATTTAGATGGAAAACAAAGAAACTTTGGGACTCTCCCAGAAGCTTTGGGTTTAAGCCTCCAAGAAATAAATTTATGCCACATAAAAACTGCTATCTTCCAACTTTTTTAGTTAGGTCACTTATAAAATAAATTTGAAGTTTATATGCTCCTCTGAATATTTGTAAGTTGACATATAAAAGTTTCTGTGATAGGTTTACATGAGATTAATTTTTGATACTAGAAAACCAAAATGAAACATGATGGGTTTGACTGTAAATGGAATAAAAATTCTATATTTTGGTAAGATAGGTTTTAAATGCCTTATTGAAAAAAGTACACTAATCTGGAAGAAATCGTGTAAAATTTTATATCTTTGGCTTTATTCAGTGTTATCTGGAAAAATTTAATTGTTTTGGAAAATATTTCAGTTACATTTAAAATAATCAGTGTCAGTAACTTACATGACTTGGGCAGCTTAAATGTGAGACATTTCAACACTGACCAAACAACCTGTTTTTAATGCCACTCTTCATTTTTAATAGAAATGTGTATACAACAAGAAAGCCTTGATTAATCTGTAAAGGAAGCTGTTGCAAACCCAATGTTTTGATTTTCCCTTTGACTAGCATTAAATTTTGCACCTCAGGACAATGAATCATTTTACTATTTAGCATGGATGGGAGATGTGTATTTCTTCTGTAAAATGGCTAAAAGGACTATTTTGAAGGGAGGATCATTCTTAGGCAAATTAATTTTCTGGAAGAAACTTTATATGGAGTTTGAATAACTAGAAATTGATTCTCCAAAACTATTCATGCTTGCGTACCACTCAAAAATCTTTTCATGACCTGAAGGACACTCTTACCTCTTCTCAAACTGCTGGGTTAAGGAAGAACTCCCTTCCTAGAAATGATCAACTTTCCAATAATAGAAATAATCTAAGACATCTGTTGGTGAGAATGCGTGAGAGGACAAGGAACAAAGAAGAGGTAAAAGGGATATGAACTTTTTGTTCTGGACACTTCAGAACCTCGAGGAGGGCAGGAAACTTACCTGGAATATAAAATGAACAAGTGATCCTCTGTGAGTTAAAGAAGGGAGTTTAGATTCCATAGGTAAGTGAAATTATATGGTATTTGTCTTTTTCTCTCACTGACTTACTTCACTTAGCATAATACATTTTAGCTCCATCCATGTTGCTGCAAGTAGTAAGATCTCATCCTTTTTTTTTTAATAGAGCTAAGTTTTGATAAATTTTTTTAAAGATTTTTATTTATTTATTTGACAGACAGAGATCGTAAGTAGGCAGAGAAGAAGGCAGAGAGAGATGGAAGGAAGCATGCTCCCTGCTGAGCAGAGAGCCCAATGTGGGGCTCTATCCCAGGACCCTGGGATCATGACCTGAGCCGAAGGCAAAGGGTTTAACCCACTGAGCCACCCAGGCGCCCCAAGATCTCATCCTTTTTTATGGCTGATTAATATTCCTGTATGTGTGTGTGTGTGTGTGTGTGTACACATCACAAAAACAAAACAAACAAATGAACACAAACAAAAAAACTGAAAGAGACTCATAAATACAAATTAGTGTTTGCCAGAAGGAAGGGAGGTGGGAGGATGGGTGAAACAGGTGAAGGGGATTAGAAGGTATAAACTTCCAGCTATAAATGAATCATGGAGATGAAAAATATAGCATAGGGAATATAGTCAGTAAGATTGTAATAGCTTTGTCTGGTGATAGATAGGTAACTCCACTTACTGTGGTGAGCATTGTATACTGTATAGAATTGTTGAATCACTGTGATGTTGACCAGAAACTACCATAACACTGTATTTCAACTATACTTCAATTAAAAAAAAAAAGAGCCTAAAATTCCCCAAGTTCAGTTTTCAATAAAAGATTAACTCATTCATTGTGCTTTTCAGTTACAATAATTTTCAGAATCATGGTTTATATTTTTGCTCTTGAAGTGGGCATTGGTATACTACACACTTTCCAGATATCTCTGCCCATGGTAGCTGGCAAGGAGGTACTCATGATTTGCTGATGAGTGGACTCAGCAGGACCTGCACTGGATAGAGTGTTGTAAACATATCAGAGAGCAGAAGCCTCCACCACACCCTGGACCTCTCAGCCAGCCCCTGCACAAGAGTGCAAGTGTGCATATGCACATGTACACACACACACACACGGGTGTACAAATGAGCATCACTGAATATCAACATTGGATGTCAACAGACATCCTCTAGAAATCTAGACAATCCAGCCAGACTCAGCTGACTTCCTGTAAGCCTGAATGGACTGTTGGAAAGTGACCAAGAAAATAAGGGAAACGTGCCATTATGGCTGGTTTGTAGGCCCAAGCCTCAAGAGACCATCAGCTTCCACTTCTTATCTTTTGGAATAGTTGTTCTTAGAACCCAGCTGACATTTTGTGAGGAAGTCAAAGCAATCCCTTGAAGAGGTCCACTCAGAGAGAAATGAGGCCACTAATTGTCAGCCAGCTAAGCTCCCAGATAATAGGCAGCACTAACTCCCCAGCAATAACTTGCATGTAAAACATCTCACAAGTGGATTCATTACCTCAGTTGAGCCCTCCCCCATAATAGCCCATGAAACAGTGATGAAATCTTCCAAAAATACTGATTTTTCAACAAAATAAGTGATTGTTGTTGTATTGATGCCATTAATTTTAGGGGTAGTTTGTTACATGGCAATTAATAAAATCAGAACACTTGCTTACACACGTACCTTCAAGGGGAACATCCCATTAATTTCATCCTTGCTAATATTCTCATCTGCAAGAATTGTTGATCTTTTTCTGATTGCTCAGAAAAAAAAAGCTTACTATGAACCAACTCATCTATCTTTCTATACCCTGTCTACCCTCATGTTTCTGATCACAGCTATAATCCCAGGATTCCTCACCTCAGCTAGTCTTGGATTCGGCTCAGAAATCCAGTATTTCTATAGCTACCCTCTCTTATTTTCTGCAAATGATTTAAGCCTACTCCCCTTTTTTCAATCCTTTGACCAAGAAGCCTAATCTTTCCCTCAGCAGGTAAACTGACCTCTCCAATCTACAGCAAATGCAAGAGCCATGGGATGGAAACTGCTGCCACTTGCTCCGTCAGTTTCCCTCACTTCCACATTTCAGCCTCAGCAGCTCCTTTACTGTGTTCTTTGGTGTCTTGGTTAGCTATAGTTAAACATTTCCCATATTCGACAAATGAAAACACTGATGTTCCAGGTTAGCCTGTAGCCTTGGTTCTCAGCTTTCCTGACAATCCAAACTTCCTAAGAATGTTCTTAGGTGTGCTGCTTCCAGTCTCTTATCCTCCCCTTCACGCCACAACCCCGCCCTCCAGTCCCTACTCCTATGCCCCCAGTGAAACTGGTTGTTCTGGCTCAACTGCATCTTCCTCTGTTACTATAGCCATTCGGGATCTTTTATGTCTTATTTAATGTGATTCCACTGCACCCTTTGATTTTGTTGACCATTTCTTATTTCTGAAATATTCTGTTCCTTTTGTTACTATTACTTATTCTCCAAATTTTCTTCTACCACACTGAGTGCTTCTTCCAAGTCCAGTTTGTTACCTCTTCTTAGTCTCCTTGCTCCTCTAATTTGCTCATATTCCAACCTCAGCAACAGGCAGGAGTGCCTATATCACATTACATACTCTGCCTGATTTCAGAAGTTATGTTTCCATCCTAGATATTTTTCATGAGATCTAGGCCTATCATCTAGATGCCTATATACTGCTATCCATAGATCTACCCAAAACAACTTGTCCAAAAGAATATACATTATTGTGACTGCTGAGTGTCCTTCTTCTCCAATTTTCTTTTTTTAAAATATTTTATTTATTTATTTGACAGAGAGAGAGAGAGAGAGAGAGAGAGAGATATCACAAGTAGGCAGAGAGGCAGGCGGAGAGAGAGGGGGAAGCAGAGAGAGCCTGATGTGGGGCTCGATCCCAGGACTCTGGGATCATGACCCGAGCTGAAGGCAGAGGCTTTAACCCACTGAGCCACTCAGGCGCCCCTCTTCTCTGATTTTCTTAAGCAAATAACAAGACTACCTTTTCAATTGCTAAAGTCAGAAAGTCGGGTATCATTTTTACTCTGTTCTTTTTCTCATTCTCCACACCTGAACATTGACCATTCTTTCTAGTTGTCCATTGGAAATGTCCTTTAAATCTCTGAATTTCTTTGCATCCCCAGTTTAGAGAGGAATCTCTTTTTCTTCCATAGTAGCTACAAGCTGTTTAGAATTATATTTCTAAAATGTAAATATGATCATGCAACTCCCTCCATCAGAAGAACTTCATTAATAACTTCTCCTTTCACAGTCCTGCTCAACCCTCTAGCTTCATCTTCTGCATCACTGTTACCCACCTGCCACCACCAGCCCTAAATTTTGTTGGTTCCAGTCATGGTCACTGAAACTTTACACCTATTTCCCCTCCTATATATAACACTTACAATCCTGTTCCCCCTACCCACTTAGCCATCCACCATAGTAATTTGATCACTTCTCTGACCTCCAATTAAACTTCACTTCTTCCAGGAAAATTTCCTTAGACTGTAACATCCAGGAGATATAGCCATCGCAAGCAACCTCCTAGTTTACTGATTATTAGTCAGAACTGTAATTATATACCACATTCCAATTTCTCATCTTTTTGACAAATTCCACAAATCTACAAGCTTTCTGAGAGTAGGCAATGTGTTGCTTTTGTTTAGAATTGTATCTTCAATGTGTAATCTTTTCACTGACACATATACAATAAATATTTTTGAATAAATAAATGGATGGCCTTCTCACTTTTTCCAATAAGAAAATTAAGCCTCTGAGAGCAATTGAAGAACACCACATTATATAGACTTCTGTCTGCCAGTGGTTTGAAACTTCATTTGACTGGAGTTGCTTTGAATATAAAGTTTTACACTTAAGAACTTTGAAGTGCAGGCATTATTAAACTCTGATGAGAGCGTGAGATTGGGTCCTCTTCCTTAGTCTGTTTTTTAGGTTCTTAACACTTTGAATACAGAGTCAGAAGATAAAGAATGTTTATACTTACCTTTTAAAAAAAAGTCATTAGGGACGCCTGGGTGCCTCAGTTGGTTGGATGACTGCCTTCGGCTCAGGTCATGATCCCGGAGTTCCGGAATCAAGTCCCACGTGGGGCCCCCAGCTCCAAGGGGAGTCTGTTTCTCCCTCTGACCTTCTCACTCATGCTCTCTCTCACTGTCTCTCTCTCAAATAAATAAGTAAAATCTTTAAAAAAAATAAATAAAATAAAAAATAAGTCATTAAATACGTTGTTTTCTTTTTATTATTTATTTATTTATTTATATTTATTTATTCTTTAATTTTATTAAAAATTAAATGTGGATATAAAACTTTATATTCCTGGTTAATATTTTGATGTCTAAACAAACTGTTCATCTGTTCTTCGAAACAAATATCTCTGAGGTTACATTTGCTGCAATAGCTGCTTTTTGACAACAAAAATAAATAGAAAAAGGAACGTTTGTTCAATTCTGTTGATTTTCTTAATCATTGAACCTCAACACAATTTGTCCACTAGAATTTGAACCCCTGGTGGACCAGAATTCTGTTTTATTTGTTTTTGTAGCTCTGGCAATTGTCATAGTATCTAGCAAAAAGAAGGTACTTAGCACATGTTAGGTGTGTACATAGTTTCAAAACTACTCAATTCATTGTGAAAACAGTGAGAAAAAAAATACAACCATTCTTTTTCAATCTTTATATCATTCAAATCTTTCTAGATATACTATGCATGTGAAGGCCAGTCAACTTTCTCTTCTGAAAAAAGGAAAGATGTCACTAAGAATTAAAGATAGATATTTCCCTGTTGGCAAATACATTCTGTACATAAAACTTATTATTTGTTTTTTTCTCCAGAAGAAACATCACCAAAACCATAAACTCAGAGGTTCCCCAGTTTGCATTTTATTACTGTGGAGAAGATGTCTATTCACACAACTGCCAGTTGCTTTATTTTTGATAAAGCATCTGTAATTACTTTTAATTTGAATATAAATTCCCTTTGTTGAAAGAAAACACTTAACCTTAGTTATGTTAGAAAGGAAAACAGCATAAAAACTGGCTATATACGTATTTAAAATCATACACATAAAAATACTAATTAAGATAAAACATTGTACCATAGTCCCTATAATAAACACAAATTAATAATCCAATCAGGAATGTGAGCACCTTCAGAAAATTATGACATGAATCACTTAATCTTACAAAAATTAAGTTCAGGAAAATGACATGGACTTTAGTTAATGGCCTAGTTAATTTTTGACACCTTCGAGGATTTTTTTCAGACTATATAAAACAAAATCTCATCCGTTAATAAAGCAGATTAAAAAAAAAAAAAAAGAAGTTCTGTACTTTGTAGTTCCCCAAACAATCAATATGTGGAAGGAATTATTTAAAAGCTGTCAACCAACAGAAGAAAGTAGAGAATACAAACAAAACTGCCCTGACTATTCTTTAAGTAAGATTCTGAGATAAAGGCAGACATAAGGTATTTCTTCCAGCTTTTTAGAGATTTAAAAATGGAAAATTTATTTACCATTGTAATAGATTGTGATGTAATCAATGCTGTGAGGTGCTGTCCAGATTCCCTTCAGGACTAGGCATTTATACCTCCAGCTGCAAAATCTTGATAGCTGACAGCTGTCAGCTCTCTTCAGGAATGTCTTTTGCTGTGACTACATCAAGTTCATATCTTCCTTGTGTCCAGTCCTAGGTCCTTCTCACCCCACTCTCCATAGAACTGATCCTGAGAGTATCGTCAATGAACATTTGCACACAAATCTTAGAGTCTGTTTCCTAGAGAACCTAACCTAATATAGATATTCAGACAAAAAAAAAAAAAAGAAAGAAAGAAAGAAAGTAGGCTGTGTGTTTGTGTTTAGAAGGGCAATACGATTGATTGAAAATGAGAAATCTACCTTAACCTTCTCTGTCTGAAACATCTTGGCAGGTACATAGTCCTCTGGCGATGGGTGTAGTTCACTGGTTTGACCATGGTTCTTTTATATAGGGAAGTCATGCACCCAAGTACACATGCATACAATCTGTCCATCTTAACAAGTTGTCACTTTCTTATTTCTTCCAGCCCCTTATACTTGCTACTTATTTATTTTGCCATAGCCAAACATACTCAGTATTTACATAAATGAAAACAAAAATAAGACAAAATTGTATGTCAACAGACTCGGTTTTAGACACAAACATGTGGAATCAGACCTTCCATGACAGCCTAAAGCGATCATTTTCCAAACTTACTTGGGTTATAAGAAACTAGGACACTTTTTAAAAATATGGAGATTATGATTTAGTCATTCTGAGTAGTTTGATAGAGTTTGAATATGTTTCCCAGTAGATATAATAATCAGGTAAAAATGAGAAAACGATAGCCCAAAGAGAAACTAATAACCTAAAATCCTGCAGCCTTAGCGCATCGCAAACTTTAAGTACATACAAGTCAATGAGTATCTTATTAAAATGCATAATTTGACTCATTAGTTCTGGTATAGGGCCTGAGACTCTGGATTTCAAAGAAGCTTTCAGGCAATACTGATTGTCCATGTAACACTTAGTAGAAATTATAGAGCATCCAAAACACCTAGAAGAGAGAGCATTTCACATGTGCATCTTAGGTCTTTTGGGAAAATGGGCCCTTTGATGATTTAAGGGTTTACAGAAGAACAAACTCACTTTCTGTGTTCTCCTTGTTATCAATCATCCATCCATCCACTCATCCATCTATCTATCTATCTATCTATCATCCATCTATCTATCATCTATCTATTTTGCAACTGGTATCTGCAAAAAGTACAGAAGGGATATTGCCTGCAGCCCATATGAACATCAAACTATCCTTTGGTTTGATGACCATCATTATTTCCATGTGCTGGAGATATCTGTGATTCTCACTCCTTCACTAAAGCTTCCTTAAGCTCCCAGTGTTGAACTCTAGTAGTTTTAAATTGATCATCAGCTTTTCATGTCCTCAGTTCAGCTTGATGAACAGATTTTTAAGGGTCTCAGAAAACGTCTTCTAGAAAAAGGTTTATGTGACATGTTCTTGAGTGACACACGGTGTAAAACTAGTCAATAGATTCATTTATTGTATGTTTCCATTTAAAGGAAAAATGACTTTTATGACCAGGGTAGAATTGGTAGCTCAAGGTTGATGATGAGAATTAAATGAGGGTTTTGAAAGTACATTTATCACCCATGTTCCCTTTCAGTTCTGCTTTATTGTCTGGTCTTTTTACTTTGGGTGGCTTCAAGGGTATAACAGTTGTGTTTTATACAGTCATGATCCTTATGTAGAAAATGGATTTTGTACCTATCCATATACGTATGTGTGTGTATTTTTTTTTTTTTTTGGTCTTTCTTGATTAAAGCACTATGCTGTCACTGTTACAATATCTTTATTCTTGGGACTATCTGGGGATAAACCTAACCCCAATATAATTAAATTAAGTTAAATAACAACTAAGGTGTCAGATATCTTTAGTCAAGGTCTCCTTAGAATAGAGGAGGCTTTGTCACAGAAACCCAAGTCCTGCTGGAACTTCCTTGCCCTTGGTTTTGATTCTGATTTGAATTGAGTGATATTTTCTTTCAAACCCTCATGAAGATCTCTGATCTTTTTCTCTAATTTCAAGCCAATGATTAGTATTCTTGTAAAGTTTTCCCCTATGGTTAGTTCTTCTTTTCCTTTTTTTTTTTTTGGAACACAAATCTGCAAAATGAATTTCCTGCAAAAACATTCCCTTATCATTAAATAATTTTTAAAAGTCTTATGTTACACGGTTTCTTTTTTATTTGTGTAATTTGTAAGAAATACAAAATATTTTCAAAGTCTGGATGAGTTGGTTTGTTCATTTTCACAGTCTGGAGTTTTCCTTTGCATGTAAGAACTAGATTAGTACTTGTTATTGGGTGCTATTGTTACTTATTACAAGTCTCCCACATATTTTGGATGATTTATCTGAATTATGGAAGGGTAACTCGGAGTCTACATCAGAACTGGTCACTGAACTATTTGAAGTCAAGGTATGCATTAATGCTGAAGAGGATTTACAAAGGTCATTTCTATGAATGCTTCTCTCCCCTTCTTGGGACATCTATGTAAAACAGGAAAGTGAAACACATTCTGTTTTCCACAGTTCCCAGATCCTTTTAAGGAGATTGTATTCCCTAGCTATGCCTTCTTTTACTCATTGCTTCTCAAACTGTAATGTGCTTCAGAATCACCTGGAGATCTTGTTAAAAGACAGATTGTTGGGACCAACACCCAGAATTTTTATTTCAGTAGGTCTGGGGTGGGGCCAAAGAATGTACATTCCTAACAAATTCCTATTGAAGTTGACACTGATTCTACTGGTTCAGAGAACCCATTTTGAAGACCGTTGTGCCTACTTGTTTTCACATTTCTCCTTTACAGTCTCTGGGGTTTCTCTTCCCACATCAAATGTTATCTGACTGTTTAAGAAAGAACAAAAATAAACTACCTATACATGTAACAATATTAGCAAACTTCAAAAATGTTATGCTGCTAAAGAAGACAGACATTAAAAGGTATGCACTACATGGTTCAGTTTATAGCTATAGTTCAAGAACAGGCAAAACAAAATGCAAGATGATCTGAATCAGAAGAGTGGATATCCCTGAAGATACAAGAATAATAACTGGAAAGAACATAGAAGGATGTTCTGAAGCGATGTAAATGTTCTATATCTTGGTTTGGGTAATAGTAACATGATGTGCATTTGTTAGAACTCAGCCAATTATACATCAAAGATAGGTAATATTTCATACATGTAGATTATACCTCAATGAATAAAAAATGATTGCCAAAAATAAAAGAAATGGCTGATCATAGAAAAAAAATATGTTAAGCCAATTTAGACCAAGTTAAGAGGATAGACTTAATATGGTTCTCTCAAAAGCATTTGAATGTTAATAGATTAACAACCAGAAGAAAAAAAAAAGATCCTTTTAATATTAGATTTTTAGGTATTTGCTAGACTCTGGGGATAGACTATTGTGGAAGTAGGAAAGATTCCTGAGACTGCTCTCAGCACTATTTCTTTGTTTGCTGACAGGATTACCTATTTGTTTCCTCAGGATGGGTAAGCATTCATATGAGGATTTTCTTACCCTCCAAAGTAATGTAGCACTCTCTCCAACCCCCAAAATTTCTTCATCAAATGATCACATTGTATAGCATCATTCCATTCTGAAATTGTCTTGTTTATCTCCACTTCCTTGGGGAATTTTCATTCCACCCAAGCATAACGTAAACCCAACAAGAATAGGTAATATGTCTGTTTTGTTTTCATGGTATTACCAGCACCTAAAATAGCACATCTTTTCAGTTTCTAAATGTATGTAAAGTGAAAAACATATCTATGTTGAGAAGTTTGACCCTCCCCCAGAAAATTCCTAAAGGCTACACACATGTATTCACCTTGGAAAAACATACTCATGGCTCATGAACGATGCTGTGGGCAGAAAACAGCACAAAAACACCTCTTGGCCAACTCCAGATAATGGCAGAAAATAAATGGACTGCTCAAGAGGTTGGCTTCTTAAATTTTCTTTTCCAGAGCTGCTTTCTAAAAGATGTAGTGTCATGCAAATGATATTGTGACTATGGTTCTCAAAGTTTAAAAATCTTCATTCTAGGTTTTGCTGCTAACATCTTATATGACTTTGAACCAACATGACCCTTAAAATGGTAATAATTATTTCTTTCCCATTGACCATATAGAGCTATTCTGTACAATAATACTTAAAAAATAAAAATATTTAATTTGAATGTGAGCTATTATTTCTATTTTTATTTCTAGTTATTATTAATTAATTTATTTTTAATTTTTATTTATGTTTTAAATTTCTATTCAGTGTTCCAGAGTTCATTGTGTATGCACCACACCCAGTGCACCATGCAATACATGCCCTCCACAATACCTACCACCAGGCTCACCCCACCTGCCACCCCTTTCCCCTCAAAAACCCTCAGTTAGTTCCTCAGAGTCCACAGTCTCTCATGGTTTGTCTCCCCCTCCAATTTCCCACAACTCCCTTCTCCTCTCCATCTCCCTATGTCCTCTGTGTTATTTTTATTAATATTAAATAAGATTATTATAAGACTGATGGTGATTATAGTATTACAGAATCACAAGAACTACAAGAAGTATTACAAGCGGGTGCCTGGGTGGCTCAGCTGGTTGAGAGACTACCTTCAGCTCAGGTCATGATCCTAGAGCCCTGGGATTTAGTACCACATTGGGCTCCCTATTCGGCAGGGAGTCTGCTTCTCCCACTGACCTCTCTCCTCTCATGCTTTTTCTCTCTCTCTCAAATAAATAATAAAATCTTAAAAAAAAAAGAATAACCATTCATAAAAAAAAGAAATATTACAAGCATAATTTAAAAGTAAAATCTTTGGGGCACCTGGGCACCTGGGTAGCTCAGTGGGTTAAAGCCTCTGCCTTCGGCTCAGGTCATGGTCACAGGGTCCTGGGATCGAGCCCCACATAGGGCTCTCTGCTCAGCAGGAAGCCTGCTTCCCCCTCTCTCTCTCTGCCTGCCTCTCTGCTTACTTGTGATCTTTGTCTGCCAAATAAATAAATAAAATCTTTAAAAGTAGAATCTTTCAAGCTTTGGAAGTATGTTTTTTCAATGTATATAGTAAAATTCTCAAGTAGTGTAACCATAAACTTTGTGGAGAGAGCTTAAGAATTATCTAAAAATTTCTTTATTCTACAAATAAGAAAAATTAAGCCCAGAAAAATTAAATTGACTTACTCTATTTACAATATTGAGACTGGAATCCAGAGATCTCTTTACTCCCGACTCAAGGAGTAAAAATAACCCAGAATGTAAATATATATATATATATATATATATATATATATATATATATATATAGTCTCTTTTAGGACTAGTATTTTAAATATTAAGTTCCAGGCCATGAGTATTCCAGCATGATACTACTCTTCCAGAGTAATTTGCCATTGACAGTAGATTTAAAAAATCAGTGAAAAATATGAAGGCATCTTATAAAAAGTGGATTGCGCAGACATTCTTATATAAGGTGAAAACATTTTGCTTATAGGGTTCTTAGAATATTCCTTTTAAAAGGGCAAAAAATATTTGTGCTATCAATTAAATCTTTTTAAAATTGTTGTTGTTTTTCAGAAAGAGAAAATGCTTTTTGGGAATTCATTTAGTGGAGTTGAGTCTTTTGAAAAATGTTGCTGTCATCACTGTGGACCATTTGGTTCACCTGCTAATTCCCAAGAACATGTACATAGTAAAAGGACTCTGCCCCAGGCAATCCCTCCTAATGCAAGAGCCAAATCAGTAGAATGGATGGGATGCATATAAATGTTTTGTCACCTTCCCAGTACCAGAGAGCTCAAATTGCTGAACATTTCATTCCCTTTCGTGGCTGAGAAACGTGTGTTCCTTATTATAAAAGGTTTAGGGATGGCATACTGTGTAATGGCTCAGATGAGTGAAAACAAATTTAAATATAAGCAATGCACTGGCTTATACTTTGTATGTTGTAAATACTCTTAGAAACAGTATGAGGCCTTATTAAGTTTGAACCTCAGGTCTTTCAACTTCCCTGAGAAAAGAGAACAAATGGTAAATGCATGAGAAAATAAGTAACTAACCTCCGTGATTTCCCACTTCAACTCAAGCCCAGATATTTTTGTCAGTTGTTAATTACAGTCATATTTCTCTAAAGCAGTTTCTTTCTTTTCTTTTCTTTCTTTCTTTTTGAAAAAAAAAAAGGAAGAGAAACATCTCAATGAGAAAGGCTCACCATGCTGTGTAAGTTCACACTTTTCTGGCTGGGAGGATCTTATTGGAAGGAAGACATTTGATAGGGGGCTTCCTCTTGGACAAGATGGAGCAGGGTATTTAGCTGGAGAGGATGAAAGAAGAAATCAGAGACAACTTAAGAGGTAGGACTAGACCCAGATTCAAAGGAGAAAATGGCAAGAACTATGGCTTGAGAGTGGGAAGCCTCAGAGGAAAGATGAGAGGAAAGTATGGTGGGATGTGAAAATGTTCCTTCAGCTCAGAAAACATGCTCAACAGTGAATGCAGTGCTGATACTGCATGCAGTTTCCCCTTTCTTTCCAGAGTCATACTCACATCTGATGGTGTATGGATGCCCAATGCTTCTACCATTGTGTAATTTTTCATTATGCCTCATAGGTCTAACAGAGTCCTGGGTTGATAGCAAGAAGGAAACACAGCATTTTTATAGGAGGAGGAATTAAGGGACAGAGAAGTAAATTAGCCGATTTAAGATCACATGAGTAAATTACTAATGAGATTTGCATTAGGACTAATGTCCCAACTCATCATCTTGCATCATTTCTGGAATTGTTGCACTGGATGTGACATAGAGGTCACTTAGACTAATCTTCCATCTTCTGGCACACCTTCCCTTGGAGGTTAAAATCCTGTGCTGGCATCACATCCACCCACTTCAGCTTTGTCCTGATTCCTTTCGGGATGAGTGGTAGTGCCTATCAAGGATACTAAACAGATGGTTTTGCTGAGCATGAAACCCTGGGCTTCTCTGAAATGCCCTGAAACATCAGTTACTGTTTTGATTGCTTTCTTATTTTTCTATACAGACACTTGTTGACAGGAAACTGTGGCCACCATTCATTGCATTTAAGTAATCAAACAACCACAAACTGTCACTGTCACTTTCATTTCCCGTCGTCATTCATTTTCTTTAGCTGCTCCCTGTTTATCATTGAAGCTGGATGTCCCATGTGTCTGTGTATCTGGAAGGAAATAGTGTAGGTGTGTGCAGGTGCTAGAAAAAGACATGAGAAGGAAGCAGTGAATGCTTGCAACCTGGATTCTGGCTTCCAGTGTATATCATTCACCTGTGGTTTTAGAAACATTTTTTTGTTTGTTTGTTTCTAGGATCAAATGGAAATCCTAGCCTTATTGCTGCTGGATTTTCTTAATCCTTCCAAAGTAGTTAAAGACTATCCCTAGCTTCACTTTGTGTGTGGTAGCTTGTGCCATAGTGATGCAAGGCAGGCTTAGCTGCTTCCATCAGCCGTGACAGGAGAAAGCTTCATGATGGTGAAAATTGGATTTGTTGTCCTTCACAAGGACCTTTCTCCCAGCTGTTTCTATATAAACGTATGTCTCTATAGCTTGGAAGACTATCAGGAAACAGGTGTTTTTCTATTAACAGCCAGGATGTATCAAAGGAAGGAGAAGGTATAGCAGAGTGTGAGAATCAGGTGGTCCACGGTTGAATACTTTGTACACAATAACTAATCACTCAAAGCTTATATCTATTTATAATAAAGTCTATAATTACAAGCCAGGTGCCTGTGGTTAGGAGACTGTGGGGTTTTTTTAACAGGTTCCTTGACTCACCATCACAGCTTCAGAAACAAGGACACCTGGGCAGTAGATGGAACAGAATGCCACTGCCCATCAACAGCACACATGTGCTCTGTCCGAGCCTCTCTCTGCAATGTCTTCTAAATCTGCACATGCAAAAGTCGTCATCTACAAATTGCTGTCTCTATTTGCAAATATAACAGCCAGAAAATCTTACATGAGATGCTATGGGCTTTGATCCAGAAGTTTTGCTGGTTTTCCTGATGGATCTTATGTTGAATTGATATAGATGGGGGTTTGCTAATACAATATTTTGGAATCTAAAATGTCATCCTGCCAGTTGACCCTATGGCTATAGATTCTTCATTTTTCCCCCCTTACCATTTAATTGGGAATCCATGAGGGATAGTTTGAATAGTGGGATCATGGCAATGGTATATTGTGAAAGTGAAGCTATTAGTAATTTGTCAAAGTTTTATTGAGTATCTCATAGATAGTGACCATGTTGGGGTCTATAAGGGATAGAAAGTATGTGTGGGAGATGGTCCCTGTACTTCTTAATGGAGGAAATAAGACATGATAAAAAGATTTAAATTAACTGTTTATATTACATATTCTATCCCTGGAACAGACAATATTTGCTAAACTAGTAAGACATGGGAAGACACTATGCCAAAAATAGGTTACCGTTAAAGCTTCAGGAAGAAAGTGGGAATAGAAGCATGGACAGGATTTGCAAAAGTAAAAAAGAAGAGAGTAAAGGACATCTGGGTGTGCTGATTGTTTCAGGTTTCCATTGCTGTGGGACAAATCACCACAAACGCAGCCGCTTAAAACACCTACGTATTATCTCCCAGTTCTACAGGTGGGGCATCTGGCATGACTTGACTGGGACCCCTGTGACACATCCCCTAAGGCTGCAAACATGGTATCATCCTGGTAGCATTAGTATCTGTAGCTCAGAGTCCTCTTCCAAATGCATGAGGTTGTTGGCAGAATTTGGTTTCTGGCAGCTATGTCATTGAGGTCCCCGTTTTCTTGCCAGCTGTTGTCTAGGGGCCACTCTCCTCTCTTAGAAGCTCCTCTCAGTCCTGGCTACTTGGCCCCTCCACAGGCTCTCTCACAGCCTGCCATCTGCCTTCTTTAAGCCCACAAGAGAATGTCTGCTGCTTTCAAACCTGCTTCCTCAGGAAGGGCTTATTCCTTCTTGTAAAGGCTCACTGGACTAAATTAGACCATCCAGGTTAATCTCCCTTTTAATTAAGTCAAATGCAGCAGATTAGTCAACTTGATGTTTATCAGAAGTGAAATCCAATCATATTTAAAAAATCTTGCCCTGTTCAATGGTATGAGATTGCACAGTGTGTGTACCCAGAGGTAAAATTGTATGGAAGGATCTTAGAATTCCACCTACCACAGTGATGGAGACAATGTGTTGTGAGGTGATTTTACATGGTGTGTTCAGAACATAGTTATTAGACCCTTCCAACTATAAAAGTCAATTATGAAATAATTTTAGAACTGCAGTTAGAAAGAAAGAAAGAAGAAAGGATAGGAAAGGAAAAGAAAAGAAAAGAGAAAATAAAAGAAAAATATTGAAGACAATAAATGAATCATATCCTTAAAACATTTTGATAGGTTATATGTACTTACAGCAGGATATTAAATGAGGTAGTGAGGGGAGTCACCACTCAGTAGGCTTAATAATCTTGAGACATGTTGTCAACTCTGACTTTTTAAAGTCCCTGATAATGACTTAGAGCAGGGTTGGAAAATTGGGGCCCAAGGCCTACTTTTGCAGAAGCCTCTAGTTGACAATTGTTTGTTCCACTGGTGAAGGGTTGTAAAAAATTTTTTAAAAAATTAAAAAAAAAAAGTAAGAAAGAAGGGAAGGGAAATAGAAGAAGTAGAAGACAAAGCAAAAGAGAAGTGTGGGAAAGAAGCAGAGGAAGTGGAAGATGAGAAGGAGGAGAACAAGGAAGAAGAAAGTATTATACGTGGCCCTCAAAGCTTAAAATGTTTACTATCTGGCTCCTCGAAGAGATAGGGAGCTGTCTTCTGAGCCTAACTCTAAGGCAAGAAAGCCAAAGGCAGTCTTCAAGTTGGAAATTTTAGAACACAGGTATTAAAGAAATCACATCAAAGTTTATATTAAAAGGCTAAAGAATCCTCTGTCCCACCTTGAACTGAAGCACCCAGAAGGGCTCCCAGAAAGAATGTGGGGGGAGGGAGGATATAAAAATTCTCACTTCCCTGCTTAGAGGTTTAATTGGCCTGAGCACCAGTCTGGAGCTCAGTGTATGATTCAGTCACTGTTTCAGCTCTGCTTACAAAACTGTAAAACAGTAAAATAATAACTGACATTATTTTGATATGAAATTTTTATACTAATTTTTTTGTAGTGTTTGTATTTTCATTTATTGTATTTGGCATTTACTGTGTGTTCTTGATCTGAGTATACACATTTTCCCTGTTCTGGGAAATTCTTTTCTATTAGTGTTTTGATTATTTTAATTACTCTGCTTTCTTTATTCCTCTTTTCAGTATCTCCATTTATTGATGAACCTAAGTGTATCTTTGATGTAGTGGATCTTCTCACATATATTCCTTTTTTTCTGGTCTAGGTTTTCCCCTCTCCCCCCATTTTGCCCTTTGGAAGATTTCCTCAAATTTATTTTCCAGTATTCTGTGGAATCATTTATATTAATAACTGTACATGTTGTTTTATTATTCTCTGATTATTTCCTTTTTATAACACCCTGATTTTGTTTTATGATGCAAAATTTTCTAAAATCTCTCTGAGTACAATTATAAACTTTTTGCTAAACTTCTCTTCTGTTTCCTAGACTTCTCTTTCTTCAGAAGTGTTTCTTTGTATGTTTATCTTTGGTTTTCACTTTAATCGTGAAAGTTTTTACCAAATGAATGTCCTCTTAGACTTTCTCTTGTAGTGGATTCATGTTCTTATTATCCCTTCACACCTTTTTACTTATTTTAAGGAGGGACACATGGTAAACATAAGTAGCCAATCTGCTTTCTTTAACTAGAAGCCAAACTTTTGCTTTTGTGAATATTTTTATTTTTTTACTCTTTTATAGCACTATAAAAAAATGCCATTTCATTGTCCTCTACCTGTCATGACTGGAAAAGCAGTCTATAAAATTCTTATGTTTCATACTTTATATGCAATATTTTTTTTTTCCTCTAGCCACCTTCAAGTTTCCCTCTCTCTCTCTCTCTTTCTCTTTGGCTATTTGAGTTTAATATGTCTATATTTGGGGGGTTTGATGTCCTTTTGGTATTTCTGTGCTTCTTTAATATGTTTTTAGTCAACTTGATATGATTTCACAGTTCTTGGAGGCTGTGTTTTGTTTCCTTTAAAAAAAAAAAAGGCATTCTTTGTCTCTATCACTGGTTATCATTTCTTGCATTTTTGTTTAATTCCTTCTCATGGTTTCCATGTCAGAGCTGAAATGATCAATTTTCTATTGCATGTTGTCACATTTTTCCATTACAATGTTAACATTAATCAGAGTCATTTTAAATTATCTGTCCAACAGTTGTAATATCTGCACCATTTATGAGTCTAATTCTGATAACTGTTTTGTCTCTTGGAAGTGTTTGTTTAAATTATTATTACCATGATAAAACACTTAACATGAGATCTACCCTCTTAACAAAACTTTAAGTATATAATGCAGTATTGTTAGCTAAGGCATATTATTATAGCGCATATCTCTATAAGTCATTGACTTGAATTAATAAAGCTTTATAACTTTGAAAAACTCCCATTTCTCCATTCCCCCTCAACCCATGGCAACCACCATTCTACTATCTCTATGAGTTTGACTACTTTAGATATTTCATATAAATGGAAATATGCAGTAACTAGCTTCTATGACTGGCTTATCTCACTAAGTATTACGTTTTCCAGGTTTCTCCATGTTGTCTCCCATGGCAGGATTTCCTTATTTTTTTAAGGCACCATTAATATTCTGCTGTGTGTGTATACCATATTTTCTTTGTACATTCATTTACTGATGGACATTTAGGTTGTTTTTTAGCTATCGTGAAGAATACTACAATAAACATGGGAGTGCATATATTTCCTTAGGGTCCTTATTTCATATTTACTTTTCTGATTTTGGATATACCAAGAAATAGGATTGCTGGATCTTGGGTAATCCTATTGTTAATTATTTGAAGAACCACCATACTGTTTTCCATGGTGGCTACATCATTTTATATTCTCACTAGTAATGCACAAAGATTTCAGTTGCTCTACATCCTTCCCAACATTTATCTTTTTCCTTTTTTTTTCTTCCTTACTTCCTTCTTTCCTTCCTCCCTCTCTTTTTTCTTTCTTTCTCCCTCTTTCTTTCTCTTTCTTCCTTCTCTTTCTTTCTTTCTCCCTTTTTTTCTTTCTTTTCTCCCTCTTTCTTTCTTTCTCTCTTTCTTTCTTTCTCTTTCTTCCTTCTTTACTTTTCTTTCTTTCTTTCTTTCTTTCAATAATCATCCTAACAGATGTGAGGTGATAGCTCATTGTGGTTTGGATTTTCACTTCCCTGATGATTAACAATGTGGAACATATTTTCACATATCGTTTGGCTATTTATATGTATTCTTTGTATTTCTAACTCTTCAAGTCCTTTGTCCATTTTTTAATTGGGTTCTTTTTGTTGTTGCTGTTGTTGTTATAGTGGAGTTTGGGGATTTTTAAATTTTTCTCTCCTGTTCTTTTCATTTATTTTGAATTTTGTTTGAAGCCAGACATCTTACAAAAAAGAGTAGAGATGGAAGTAGTAGGTTGTATGTTTGAAAATGGACACATCTTTTCTCTTATAGACCTTGTGTGAATGAACTGAGTTAATCTAATTAGAAGTGGAGCTGGGTTTGAGTTTTGTAGTTGGTATGCTTACCCTCAGAACACCAAAGACTTCAAAATACTCTAGCAATATGTTGTGTTTATGCTGGCTGGTGAGTTTGTTTGTTTGTTTGTTTTGCTTTTATTTTGTTTTGTTTTTGCTTTCACTGCCTACCATCAGCTTTTTGTTATCTCTTAACATCAAAGAAGGTCTGACTCTTGAAAGTTACCTATGATGTGACATGTTAGCTTGGTAGTGGAGGGTGAGGGAGTGTTCTTTGTTATTCTGATGAAGAATCGGTGTAGGGCATTGTATGGTTGTGCCTCATGTATATTGTCTTTTCAGTGTTTCTTCTCTTCTCTCAAGTTGTAGTTCTGAGCCCAGCCCATATTCCTGCCCCCTCCCCCAGAATACAGCTTTTCTTCCTGTACCCCTTGCCTAGTTTCAGTGAGTTTTCATAATTGCCCTAAAGGTGACAGTGTTATTGCCTTTTCTCCTGTAGAGTAAGGCATTTGTTCAACAGGGGACACGGGGAAAAGGATCCTATTATAGTCTGATGCCCCTTTCATACTGACTGCTATTTCTTTCCCCAGTTCTGTACCATGAGAGGGACTTTCTCAGATCTCTCCCAGTATTTTCTGTGAACAACCAGTGAGGTTGACGGAGAAAGTACTTGCAAGAAAATGCAAATTTGAAGCTCTGAAGACTTCATCCTCTCACTAGTGCGTTCTTGGTCCCCACCAATTACCTTAGCTGAACTTTTCCTGGTGGGGTCTGTCTCTATCTTGCCTTTGTAAGCCAGTGTTTACATCTTATCTCTCTCTGCAGGCACTTACCTCTCAGACTGTGGGCTAGTTGATTACCCTGAATCTCAGCATTTCAATAGGTTTAAGAAAAAAAATTAATTTGCTTATTTTGTCATTGTAAGGTTATACGGGTTGCTATCTCTAGGTCTCTCCAGTCCTAAGTAGGTTTAGTTAAACCTATGTTTAGATTCTTAACTAAACATAGGTTTAGTTGAACCTATGTTTAGATTCTTCAAATTTTAGTTGCACTTATAGCTATGACATCTCTGTGTTAGACTCAATACCTATATAAAACTACTTATGTTACATTATGTTTTCCAAGGTATATTTATCATCATACTTCCCCTTAGAAGAATTCAGTCAGGTAGGAAATAGCAATTCCATTTCAGAGATTAGAATACAGTGGCATAGAAATGTATCCAATATAACAGAGTGACTTAAGAATAATGTCAGGACTTGAACTAATATCTGTTCTCCTCTTCTCTGACATACTTGTATTTTTAAAAACATGATTTAATTTCTCCTTTATTTAAAGTCAGAGCCCTATTAGTTCTTCCGTCACCTTCACCAAAACTATTATCTATGAGCACTCATTTCAGGTCTTTGGTACTTCCAGCATTTTAAATAAATTTCAGTGTAAAAGAGTTATTTAAAAGCATGGGTTAACATTTAACCAGGAAAATCCCTATTCTCTTGGTATGATCAAGATTATTACTTCCTTTAACTGGATTGAGAGTCAAGAGGATTTATTATAAAACGCATATGCTAAGTGACAGCTCTCATTCACCTTCAGCTTTTGAGCAACAATTTAGTTGTAACAGGGACATAAAGAACCTTAAAATATTAAGTAATAAAGTATTTCTGAAACATGCAATTGTGCTATGCTTTTTCCTTTATAATTTAAACCTCTTCACATTTATTTCCTTTGTTTGGAAGCCTTACTTATGTCATAAATATACTTCATAATAATAAAATATGTATTACACAAGTTGTGATTTTAGTAAATATTTAGTGGACTGACTGCACTGAGTGTTCATTGACCTTGGTAAAGACAAATTTGATCTTTCCGAAGCTTCTGATTTTTCTCTCAAGTATGTAGGAGAAAAAAATTGTATTTTTAAATGGTTTACTCTTTACATTGTAAAATTTGCTTTTGTGCCTTTTTTGCTCTTAAATCTCTGAAGTTACAGTTCCCTCATGAGAGATGACACAACACGATAAAAGATCTAGATGGATCGGTAGCAAATTTGTGGGTATTTTTCTTTTTAATAAAGTCTTTGTAGGGCTTGTAAATGCCTTGGGCAACTTTTTCTTCTTCCTCACCCTTGTCATAGGGCCAGGTTATAAACAAAAAAGAACAAATATTCCTTATAAGATTAGTTCATGTGTGAATCAAGCAGTATATTTCAAAAAGCCTTTTTGTTGGGAAAAAAATAAAAACTCTTTTTTGTTTCTAGGTATTTTATATTAAAAAAATCAAGGCTCTTAATATACTCTCTTGAGTTTTATAATCTTCAGAATGTTATGAAACATGGGAATTTCAGGCACAGAATCTGGAGCAAAGTTCATTGATGATACCCTGGGACTTAATCATTTGCTACTCTCTCATGATGGTCTGAGAAGGTGGTACACCAATTCAAAAATAAAAGTGTGTGTTAATATTGGCATTATGACATCTCTTCCAAAAGCAGCACTTTACATAGCCAATGACATCTTAATATTTCCTATCTTTTGAAGAAATTATATGATTTTTTTTTGCATAGTCACAGCCACCTTGGTATATTGGTTTGTCCCCTTGCTTCAAATACTAACCTATAGCATGAGTAAATCTAAAGAGAGCGTTGTTGCATGTTCTCTTGATCATTTTGATGTCTGGAACATGGAATTTCAATTTAAGACTATTTAGATACTAATCCAGGACAATCTGGGACTTTTCATTGACATGATAAAATAAATGGGTTACAAATAAAAATTATGCATTTCTGCTGGCTTTCTGTATTTCAGATTTTACTCATTGTGAATCCTAAGTTAGGACCAATGTTTGACTGTGGAATTAGCAGTTAAATGTTGGAGTAGGTAAATGCAATGATCCAATCATATAAAACAAAGTTAACAGCCTTGGTCTCTATATATCCATCCATGATGGGTGTAGTAATTCAGGGTCAGTAGTAACTTTCCTAGAAGGAGCAAGTGGCTTTTAGGAGAAGCCATGATTTAATGGCAAACAAGAAATGTTTGCTTAATAATGTTTGCTCTCTCCCTAAACCAGAAGTATCAGACTCACACGTTCATAGAGGCCAGGTAGATCATATAAATGAGGAAGGCTGGCTGAGGAGATTATGGCTAATAGAAGAGTACTTGGCCCGCCTAATGCAGTAGCTCACCTTCAACTCCAACTGACCTGCCCATATTGGAATGGAAGTTCATTTATATCTGAGTCTCTGGTTTTTAACAAAAGCCAGCAATCTAGTTTTTTGGGGTTTTTTTTTGCTGTGTTTTGTTTGTTTTTAAGATTTTATTTATTTACTTGACAGAGAGCAATGCAGCGAGAGAGGGAACACAAGCGGGAATGGGAGAGGGAGAAGCAGGCTTCCTGCTGAGCAGGGAGCCCGATGTGTGGCTTGACCCCAGGACTCTGGGATCATGACCTGAGCCACAGGCAGACACTTAACAACTGAGCCACCCAGGTGCCCCAGCAACCTAGATTAAAAAAAAAAAATCAGATATTACATTATATCTAAATGTATGATACTAATTAATAATTAATAATAGAGTTTGTGGTCAGTAAAACCACAATAGCAAGGCCACACTCACTCTCAGCTACCAGTCTGTAGGCATCATATATGCACAGGTTACTTACTCCTTGTGTGCAGAGAGCAGAGCCACATCTCCAGTTTACTCTGCATCCACAGTGCAAATTGCCTGACCCATGGTAGACCCTCCACAGTTATTGAACAAATAAATAGTTTTCATAGCTGATTAAATGCATTCCATTTCCCCCAATCTTCTACTTATTATACTTATTATCTTATACTCTCACTTATACAAAGTGAGACTGACATAATGGTAAAAGTAACAATGCATAGGTAAATTCAGTGATGCCACAGGCTTCATAAGTTTAGTACCAGAATTCTTTACTTACATGAGGTATTAAAAAATATCTGGCCTATAGTGTTATTTCATTTGGCTCTCAGTATTTCAAAACACATAGTCCTATATAGAAGATATATAAGCCAAAAAACTTCATATAAATTTTCAAATTTTATGGTTTTGTTCAAAGTAGAAAGATGTGATATTACTGGGCCCACATCCCCACGTGCAATGTTGTTGGATCTGGGAAGTGACTTCTCTGAGACATGCTTTTCAGCTAGCATACAACCACAAGTGGCTGAATGCCACTTGTGCAGCATTTGTGTCATCATTTTTCTTACAGTAGGAAAATATTTCTCTGAGTCTATGTCTCTGCCAAAAGTGAGGAAAAAAAAAGAGAAAGAAATACATTCACATACAGAAACTTATGTACACAAATATTCATAACACCACGATTTGTACTAGCCCAAGCTAGAAACAACCCTGATGTCCTTAAATGAATGAATGGTTAAAGAAACTACGGTACAGCCACACTGGGGAATATTACTCAGTAACAAAAAAAAAATGAATGAAACTTTGATATACATGATAACGTGTATGAATTTCAAAGGATTTATGCAAAGTGAACAAAAGTCAATGTGTGTGACTACAAGATCACATACAGCATGATTCCATTTGTGTATCATTCTTGAAACCACAGAATTATAGACATAGAAAACAGGTCAATGGCTGCTTGGGCTTAGAGACAAAGAAGGGGAGGTGAAGTACAGGATGGAAGTGAGGGCAGATTTTAAAAAGGCAAAGAAGGGGGGCGCCTGGGTGGCTCAGTGGGTTAAAGCCTCTGCCTTCGGCTCAGGTCATGATCCTAAGGTCCTGGGATCAAGCCCCGCATTGGACTCTCTGCTCAGCAGGGAGCCTGCTTCCTCCTCTCTCTCTGCCTGCCTCTCTGCCTACTTCTGATCTTTGTCTGCCAAATAAATAAATAAAATCGTTAAAAAAATAAATAAAAAGTTAAAAAATAAAAAGGCAAAGAAGGATCCTGTGGTGGCAGAAGAGTTTTGATTCTTGACGATCTACAGTGGTAATACACAAATCTAAACACAAGGTAAAATTGCGTAGAAGTAAACACACACTTACACATGTACATGTAAACTGGGAAAATGTGTCTAAGAATGGGAGTTAGCATCAATGTCAGTTTTCTGGGTGTGATATTATGCTATGGCCTTGCAGGTTGTTATCATTGGGGAAAACTGAGTAAGGCGTACCTGAGTCTCTCTGGATTATGTCAAATATATGCACCTGAATCAACAAATATCTTAAAAAATTTTAATTAGAAAAAGTTGGAAAAACAGTCTAAACATTCCTAAATTGTCTAATAGAGGGATGTGCAATTAGCCCACAACATGCTCCCTTTACCCAACTATGTTACTTGCCTGGTCCTTGTAGGATTTTGATGGGGTAGCTCCTGTTTCTTGCACCACAGAATGGGTCTCTTGAAGGGGAATGCTGTGGATTTGAAGTTGGAAACAGAACTGAATCAAGAGGCACAAAACGGTGGTCAAAGTTGAGCACGGAAAAAGAGGGACCTTGACATTTCTCCAGAGAGACATGCTTTTGATACTTTCTAATGACAAAAAGATTAACAAAGCCAGAGCACGCGATAATCTCGTTACCTATCATTGTTCCCTTTGCCAGGGCGTTTCTGTCCAGAGAGTACAATGGGGCCATTGTCTGCTGTTTCTTATCTCTCATGTGAGCTGGGAGAATAACTTGCAAGGTAAAATCTGGGTTTGCTTTCCCCAGCTACATCATAAGAAAACATCTTCCTTAATTATCCTACCACCTACCCAAATATCATTCCTCAATATATTAGCAAATATAATGAAGAAGGTGGTTGCAAACAATGAAAGATGATATAGAGGATCTGTAAAAAATTAAAGGGTCAAGTTTGATCCATGGTCTTAATTTGTTATGACATTATGAATATGCTATCCGATTGAATATAATGCTAAGGAAAAAGGAAAAAATAATTATCCTCTAAAAGTTGATGAAATGCCCCATGAAAACCCAGACCCTACTCTTTGTATGTGCTCTGCTCCCTTTGCTTACTGGGTCCAGGAGAAAGAGCAGGTAAGCACGAATGGGACATGCTTTCCATGACTCAGGTCTGCCTCCCTGCGTCAGGGAGGTGTAGGCTTCAAAAGTCTCGGCATTAAAAAGGCCTGACTTTATAGCTCTGGGGGAGGGGACAAATCTCTATTTGTTTATAGTCTTTAGCTCTAATTACATAATTACATTGGAAGGAGGACTGACTTCTGAGGAAAAGCAACAAAGCAAACAAGGTAAAATTGTAACAGGTCAGTCCAGCTATTATCTCTTTAGCCCCCACCCCTCTGTGTGTGTGTGTGTGTGTGTGTGTGTGTGTGTATGCACGCACGCGCGCGCCCTCACACACATGCACGTTCACACACCAGCTCATGGTATTAATAGATAAAGGCAGTCAGGGGTGTGTGCAAGCCTATCATTTTACCTTTGTGCACTGTAGCACCCTGATTATCTCATTGAAATTGGAAGGTAAATGGGATGTTGTAGAAACAGAGCCTTTGCATGGCAGGTAATAGAGCAGACCTAATTAGCCTCAAGTACCTGTAATCCTAGGAGATGTACCTCGAGATAAAAGCTAGGGAAAGTCCCTCAGGTATGACTAATAGGTCCCCAGCCAGGTTGGCTCTGGATCAGGTGTAGTATGTCAGCTGTGCTGAATGCATCCTATTGATCCAAGAGAGCCTGCACTTTCTGCCACAAATTGAATTCAAATCGCTTACAAGGGAAAGGCATTTAGCTAACCTGTTTCATATTCCAAAATAATTTTCTTCAATACTAGTTTGGTAGTGGATGGTGGAGTCTTTTAAGACATTTTTTAAAAAAATATATCCTCTCAAATGTTGTATATGATTTTCTTCAAAAATATTTTGTAAGTGCTATGGACAAGTGTATCATAGATACATTTTATATTTTAAGAAAATGCGGAAGAGTTTACTTAGAGATTATGGTCCCTGCCTGCTAGGTAATATTTTATAACAAGAAATTTTGTTACTTTTAAAAGAAAAGATGGATTTTTTTCTGTTTATTAATTAATTATAAGACTTAAATAATTGGAAATACAGAAGACATACCACAAGATTTTAACCTGACAGTAATTTACAATAGTGTTTTTCAAACTTAATAGTAGAAATCTTTTATTTAAGAAATATATTATGACACAGCGTTCACCCCTACACCTGCCTGCTCTCTTCCCTACACACACTCAGCAGTGTGTGCAGAATATTCTGCATGAAGCCAGGATGTAGACCTGAGCACCATTCATTTGGCCCCTTCTCTTCTCCTCTTTGTGAGGTCTTTGAGAAAACTCCAAGGGACCCTAAAAAAATCACTGGACTAGGCAATGTTCAGTCTTTAAATGAGACCGTATCTAAATAATTTCAGATTTTATTTATTTATTTGCAGAGAGAGAGGACCTGAGGTCATAACATGAGGCAAAATCAAGAGTCAGATGTCTAATCAACTGAGACACTTAGGTGCCCCAGTTAGTGGCACTTTTAAATGGGGTAGTTTGGCTCAGCCTATTTCAGGAAATATTTGAATAGAGACTTCAATGAGCAGAAGGAGATATCTATATGGGTTTCCGGGGAATACTGCATATATATCACAGTACTTCATAATACAGTAAACACTTAACTTGTATACATTATTACATGTTTATTCTGGGTTCATCTAAATACTTTTGGATCATGATTCAGTGAGAAAAACCAAGTTTGCCATCCTCACATATAAAGACGGACAATAAAGATACATGTAAAACTACTGGAAAGTTGACAATAAGGATATTGTAGCCATTTAGTTAATAGCATGGTTTAAAAGAGAAAGCAAGCCAGCATTTTATGGCACTTTTAATTAATGGCTTCTGATGCATTTTGTAGTGAAGTTTTCCATTTCTAAGACATAAAGATGGGGTTGAGAAGTTAAGTTGGCAAGATAACCGACCAGTGGCGTGCCGGTGCTCACATGTACCCACTCATGAGAGCCATTTGTGGGCAACGCTTTCCAATTCTCCATTTGTGGATATCACTTTGGTAGACTGAAATCAGCCATGAGTGGGTGTACTCAAACCATAGAAATGGAAGAACAATATCAGTCTGCCTTCCACAACCCAAGAACTGGTTGGTAAACATTTGTCACCACACTACTGAATATAAACTAGAGTCCATTTTCAACAGGTTCAACTTAGTGTTTTGTTCTTAGAAAGTGTGCCAGCTTTCTCAAGAATCCTTCACTAATAGTCTTATTAGACCAGTTGCCAGAGTTGTTCTAATACATTTTTTTCCCATTCAAATGAATTTGCCCCTCGATGATCAATTTTATTCCTAGTCAGCATGACCAGAAGCAGAAACTGCCTCTGATTATCTAAAGTTAGCACAAAACATTTTTTGTGATATTCATTTTAAGTGGAGGCTTGATCTATACTTAGGAATTTTTCTGTT
Source organism: Mellivora capensis (assembly GCA_004024625.1). Classification (NCBI taxonomy): domain Eukaryota; kingdom Metazoa; phylum Chordata; class Mammalia; order Carnivora; family Mustelidae; genus Mellivora; species Mellivora capensis. Next base: position 62,437 of record PISX010008916.1, read on the forward strand.
CTCCCTGGAAAATAAATGTAATACAAATGGAGGGAAAAGTGATATATTGGATGAAAAAAATATTCTGATCAAAACCCACAAAGTATAAAAGTGGGACAAACTGTAAAATAAGTAATGTAGTTTGCCAAGAGGACTCAATACTTTCCAGATTATATGTGAGACCTACAAATACCAAAATAATTGCGAAAATACTAATTTGAGGGGCTGAATTGATTACTTCACCTACTTTTCCTTTGACTCAGCAATTCAGAGTTAACAACTAATTTATATGACAACTTTTTTTGTCATCAAAGTTCCATCTGTTTTCCAGTCCTCTTTCAGGATTTAGAAGACATTTTTGAACTGGGGCATATAATAAATCTGAGAACATATCTACTTCTTGGGATTTTATGTTCTGGTATTTTGTCTTCTTTATTGAAGTTTTGTCATTAAATCAACAATGTTTCTAAGCTGCAAAGTTGAAATACTGTTAGGCTTATTAATGTAATACACCTACAGGGTCTCAAAATTGGACCAGGTTTGTTTGAGGGAATGCAAGATACAAACTAGACAGCTGCTTTTTTCCTACTCATTTCACTCTATTACTGGTTAACTTAGTGGAAAAATGTAAATTTTCCAGGGATTTTAGGTTGAAGGTATCTCAGCCAATGGAGATGTGTGCTTGACTTGAGGTCTAATTTAACTCCCGTGTAGTATTGATCAACATAGACCACCAGGGACACTAACAATCTTCTTTTGCCAAAGGTAGACAATGGTATAAGAGTAAAGTGTAATAAATGCTCCTGTCCAGTCCCATGTCGATATCTAGCTGCCTTTTGTGTGTTTGTGTGAGTGTATGTGTGTGCAATTTTGAGTGCATCAGTATTTCACGTTTATTGTAGTGTGATGAAACACCTTTCAGGATGGCCAGAGGGACACTCAGCAGTAAGCGTCTAGGTAGTACAAATTGGAGTGAACAGGAGGACAGTTAGCAGGGAATATTTCTGAGGTCAAAGTAGTCCGGGTAGGAGCTGAATCAGCTAAATGCAGAGTTAAGTACCTGCCTCAAAGTAAATATAGATTACTTTCTTGATGACAAATTGATCCACTGGACAAGGATCTTTCAGAAAAAGAGACAAGTGCAAAAAAAAGTAATTCACAGTGACCAATTTTTTTAACCCTTACTACTACAGCCATCCTATCTCCCTATAACTTTCTACTTGACATCACTTCAGTCTAGAAGAATCTATTGAACAAGTAAACACCTATGCAAAACTTAAACTCCAACTTGAGCAGAAGCAGTTTTGAGAGACAAATTAATTCCTCCTCACTTAACTTATGATTCTATACAGTCACTATGTTAATTATCATTTCTAGGTCTGAAGAGCATAACAGCCACTAGTAAGTAATTGTTGTGATTATCACATCTGGAAAACTTATACATGGATAGAAAATCAGCCTAATGCACAAGCACCATTTTGAATTAATTCAGCAAATATTTTTGAGCCTCTGCTATGCGCCTGCCTGCTCTTATATGTTTATTTAGAAAATTGCTGTCTTCAAAAGATCTCTTTCAAACTGATTAGTTCACTTTATTAAAACTGAGTAAATTTCAGTGGGGAGGGAATAAGCAAGGGTGGGTGGGTAATGCCTTCATTTATTTGGTTAGCAAACATTTACTGAACAAATTCTCCAAGCAAGGCTCAATGGCAGATGATGGCATATCAGCCTCAAATACATAGTTCCTTTCCTCAAGGAACTCGCAGTGCCTTTGGGAAAAATAAACGATTAAAAATCACAAATAAAGTACAGTAGGTGACATGAAAAGGATCTCAAAAAGGAAATGAGGTGCCGAATTATCCAAAATGGCAGGTGGAAAAAGATCAGAGACGTTTTTCATAGAAGACATTATAAAATGTGAAGGACCTGGTAGAGGTAAGAAGGAGAAGAAAGGATGGAGGATGGTGTAAGGAGGGGAGTATTCAGAGCCCGCAGAAGCAGGTATGATGGACGGGCAGGGCTCATGCGGGGACATGGGAAAAGTCTGGTATGGCTTCACGCAACCCAACATAAACATCACTTACTGGGGGTAGGGGGGTTCTGGGAGCAAATAAAAGAAGAGTATAACAAGCCAAAATCCCTATTGGAAGCTGGAAGTTATATAAAGTTATTAATAACAAGTTAATGAGATGATTTCCTGTCCTAAGTAAGATTAAGATGTAGCATCAAATTGTGGTAATTGAGATGATTAAAAGAAGAAATCAGCTTGAGCTGGACAACTTTCAGGTAGTTTCTTCTGAAACTGCCAGAAATATGTTCTGTTCAGAAAAAAGTTCTGTTGTATTTTAAAGAACAAAAAGAAATCACATCAGTGAAGTTTAAATAGACTGAATGGAGAAACCATTTTTCAGACTCTTCTAAAATATAATTATGAATTTTGTTAATGAATTTTTCTCATTTTAGTTTAATTCATTCTAAGTGACATTTTTAAGGTACCAGTTATTGGATACTGAGGGTCCCCTGTATGTAATTGGATCTGCCAAGGTAATTGGAAGGATAGATCAAAGAATCCTTTAAGTTTTGCAAACCCAAACACTGAGGATATCCAAAGAGCATCCAGGAAGGTGCAGAATTTCTTTTTCAAATAGTACAGATTCAGCTAAAGTTATGCCACTTACTGACTGTGGTGACAAACTTCCAAGAATCTATAGGCTACACTTAGAAGAGAGTAACCATTTTGGTTAAATAGACAAAAATGGCAACAATTTTTTCATTTACCTTAAGCTGAGCACTCTTCTCAGTTTTAGGCTCATTACCACCATTTCTGGGCCAACAGGGCGCAAGCCTGATACACCATTCATAGAGGGTAGCTCCCTTCTGAAATTGGCCACCGACCCCCCACTGTCCGCCACTTAACAGTAGCCGAATGTATTCTTACAGAACTCTGTCCTAGGCACTGCTCAGTAACGCTCAAATGGGGGTTAAAATTGAGAGAACCACTGAGGTTAGCACACAGTCCTGGATGTCCTTCCTGACCTGAAAGATAGAACATATATTTCACAATTAACCAAAGCCTAAAGAATTTGGAATTGTTTCCCTGGGGAAAAGAGCATGCTTAATATTTTAGCCAATGTAGCAATTAAGCAATTTTAAAATTTCATATATCATAAGTTCATATTTTCGATTACACAGAAGTTTATAAATAAATAAAAGTTGAAAATAATTACATCAAAAAAACGTGTAGACAGAAGGGGCTGAAACAGCTACAGAGATTGTCTTTTTTTTAAGTAAAATCCTCAAATTTGTAATCTTATAACTATGCTATACAAACATAGTATCTGAAATATTCCTGTCAATTCTCTATAACGTTTAACATATAACGTTAACATTACCCATGTGATGATAATAAAATTTGCTGCTGCCTCTTGGGAGGAGAAGAGAGAGAGAGAAACAGAGACAGGGAGGACAATGTCGTCAATAATGAAGAAATAGCAATTCATTCATCGTATGTCAATGGAAAAGTACCTGGTTCTACTTTCCATTACTAAGCAAAACACCAGAAGAGTTTGTTCCATGCTTTAAAAAAAATAAAATAAAATTATATTTCTAGGTATGTAATCACACATCTGTGAATACATCAGGGGGATAGAGTTACTAGTATATGTTTCCAAGTGTGTTCCATTATATTCCAACTGCAATTTTCTGAACACTAATTTACAGCTGTACTTCAAGCTTGCTCCTGCTACACTGAAATAAATACTGTATATATTTCAGGAATTCTGTACAAAATGATATATTTGATAACAGAGTGACTGCTGATTCAGTAAACATTTCATAGCTGCATTGTGTTCACAGTGGTGCCCCATGATTTCTGCACGGCAGGCTCACGAAGGAGGGGAATTTGTATACATCAGTATTTTAGAGTCAAATCCTTGAATTCTCTGTCAATCATTTCACATGCTGATTAGGGAAGCTCTAGAATCCCATCTGGTCGTGTGTAAGAAGAGGAAGGTCCATTTTAGAGATGCATTGACTGAGATCATGATACATAAAAAATCATTTATTAAGATCACATCAAATCATGAGCATAAAAATGAAGAGAAGATAGCTCAGGGCCTATTGATTTAACTCGCTTCCAAGCGGGCCTCTCAGTAGCTGTCAGAGGTATAAAGTCTTCTAGCTCCTAACTGGAAGGCATTGACTGAGATTGCATGAGACAACACAGCCATCTCACCTCCGAGCATAACATCCTTCACCTTTGGTGCCAGGGATGCTCATTGCTTCCCACTCTATTTTCTTTGCTCCAGGCAAAGGCTAAGGAAAGAAGAGCGGATGCTTGTAAAGCATTGTAGTTCACGGGTCTCTAACGTATCTGGGGCATCTGTGTGCACGGATAGAAAGTATTTTCAGTTCAATCACTTTGAAAGCCTGGATAATAGAGGAGCAGGAGGATAGTAGCATGGATAACAAAGTTGTTGTTGTTGTGGGTTTTTTTCCCCCTTTTTATCAACGGGGAGCCCAGTTAGCAATTGCACCAAGCATTGATTTCACTGGCCTGTTTGTAGGCACTACAGGGGTCTTTTTAGCTGTGCAACACAGACATATGCTGAACAGCCTTTGATTTCTTTCTCACAAGTTTGTTTTACAAGATATGCTTTTGCCAGCATGAGTTGCTCTGGTCATTATATAAAATCCGTATCATCGCTTTGTATTTAAAAATCACCTGTTCCCACCCTGGCCTTTCTCATCTCCGGGCAATTCTTCAGCATCCCATGGTTGCTCCCCACCCAGGTCTGAGAGGTTCTGGATTTCTTATTTAGAGCATCCCAGCAACAAACGATTCCCAAGGGCATCGGCCCTCACTGCTCCCTGGGCACGCTGCAGGCCCTCGTTGCTGCGATGGCCTTATGATCATGCACGTGCTACCAGCACTGAACAGGCCCCCTCGTGTAAACTTTTCTAGGGAAGTCTATGAAACAACTTTTCAAAACCCGTATCTCATTTATTTTCTTCTTTTTTTCCTCCTGGTTTGATGTCAGTCATCAATCGAGCAGGAGACAACTCATTTCATTTCCGTGACACACCATGATGGACTTGTGTTGCAACCCTGACTTATTTTGAGAACTTCAATTTCTCAAGCTGAAAGCTGGAATGTCCCATGGTTGGAAGGGCTATTGATCTGATGTAGATGGACGGCTCAAGAGGAACTGATACATTCCTTCCAGCACTTTCTCTTTCCCTTGCCTGGCCACTATATAATGCAGTCTTACTCAGAGTTTGCTGTCATCTACAAACTTTGATTCTGGCCTCTGGAATATATTCCATTTTTGCACCATTTTTTTTTTTCACTGGAGGCTTTCTCCTCATGTAGCATTACTCCATTTCATTCCAGATGAATTGTCTATTAACTGAGGAGTTAGTTATTTTTGGTCCCTTTTACAACTTGCTGTAGAAAATATAGGCGCTGACAGTAAGTGATAACTTCCAAAGAGTCCTCCTCAAGATGTTAGAAAAAAAGAATGTATAGTGTTTCTCTCAAATAGAAAATGCTAATATAGAAGTAAAAATAAGGAATTTAATCTATTATTTAAAATAATACTTTAAAAACCTGTGAATAACCCAATACAAGTATTAAAAATGTAATTTTTTAAAAATCTGATTTATAAAAAAATCTGGTGGAAATAATTAGTTCTGGATGCCCTCTGTGATGGGAGGAGGTGGCTATAACCTGTCTGGTAATGCTAGAGACTTACATTACCCTCCCTAACATTCCTTTCTCCAATTAAGATACATTAATTTAGAGGCAGAAAATAGTATGAGGGTCTGAATAGGTCTCTATTCCCCAAGACTGTAAGAATTTTCCTTGACAAAATTCATGAAAATATGCCTTATTTTTATTTCAATTTTTTCCTAACATTTATTGCGATGATTAATAAGTGCTAAGATCCATGAGGACACCTTAGATATATTTGCTTCTCTAGTCGTCAGAGGGCCTCTGTGAAGTATATCATGTTGTTATGTACATCTTATAGGCCAAGCCACTGGAATCCCTAACCTGTTCTAGCTCCACAAATAACAAGAGTAAAGCAACTATTGGAACCAAGTCTGTGTGACTTCAGAACATTCTCAGTTCCATAAGGAAACAGAACTCATCTCAGAAAGAGACTTTCATAATGGGAAAATCTACATACATGTGGCCAAGTTTAAAGGAACCACAATAATAGGGAGGGACCCAGAGATGAGCAAGAATGCAAGCCACTAATATCCCTGGAACTAACCAGGCAAGAGGAGTAAAGACTACGGCCTAGCAAGAGCAAAAGCTGGAGCTGGGGCCAGAGACATCCAAAAAAACCTATGCAAGGGAACAGAAGAATGACACCAAGATTTCCCTGTTTTTCCACCCTTTGATCTTCTGCCTTTGTTCCGCATTGGCTTCAGTATATTAGAAGCCAGCGGGCAAGAGAGCCTGAGTGGTATAATCTTTAGGAATCAGTGTTTCAGATCTCAAAGCATGGCAGAGGGATAGAGAATAAGGGATAGGGCAGGGTACAGGGCAACAAAGATGCGCTCACACTAACCATTTGGCTATCTGGACGCCTAGAATATCCCAGCTTTCAAATGGCAGTTAAATCTTGGCCTGCCATGGTCTATTTCTAGGAAGTAACTAACTTTGCAAGGAAAAGGCAATATCCATAAAACATCTGACAAGTGACACACACAAAAAAAAAAGAGTGATTTTTTTATATGCATTCTTCCCAGTTTTACAGGGTTCTTTTTATTTCTTCATATAAATGAACTGAGTACATAATGACATATTTCTTTAATATTTAACTTAAAATGTTTTTAAAATCTTAGGTTCTTAAAAATATTTAAAATACATTTAAAAAGTAAAAACTGAAATATAACCCTAGCATTATTACTTGAACTTAACTCACCTATTAAAATACATGCATGGAAACCCTTTGTTATTTCTTTATCTTTTTTTATAGACTAAGAACTTGAAACTTCCTTTTCGTTAAGCATCTTTTAAAATATTTCCATACCCTTAATTTAGTCACTGGCCTCTTTAATGCTACTGATTAACAATAATCAAATTAGGCAGGGATGAAGAACAAACACTGAATGTGTTAACCTGCCATGCGCAACCATTCACAATCACATCCCAGCCCTCAGTTCCACACCTATCCTTTAAGATCTTCACTCACCCGATGTGTCAGCCAGTCTGGGATGCCTCCGCAGTATACAGTTCATGTGATGTGCATTCTGTGCTTTTGCTTCCCTTGATTGCTCCTGTTTGAATGCCAATTCTGCATGATCAGAGCTGCCTTGCAACTAGTTTTCCTGTAAATAGTCTCCATGTCTCCTCTACTGCTTGGTTATCCTAATTAAAGAAAACAAAACAAAACAAGACAAAACAACAAATATAATTATACTGTTTGTTCTCCTAATAGCCTCCTCTGACTATCAAATGCCCACAGGATGAAAAATCTAAGCTTCTTAACTTGTCAAAGAATTTGCAGTCTGGTTTCAACCCACTCTTCCAGCCTCCTCTTTTCCAGTTTTGAATCCCATGCAATCTGTGCTCATCCAAAGAAGACCATGGGCTGCTATTGTCCTCTGCTTTGTTCATGAAGTTTCTGAAGGTCTTTTCTTTTCCTTTTCCATTTTGCAAACTTTATCCATCCCTCCCTCCCTCCCTCCATCCATCCCTTCATCTAATTTCCTGTTAATTTTTTTATTCATCCAACTTATAATTGCTCTAGACTCTATTTTGGGTCAAGTAATCTGCTAGGAGCTGGAGATTCAATGGTGAGAAGAAACAGACAGCCTTTGCCAAAATGAGCTTTGGTCTACTGGTGAGATGGATGTTTATCAAATAACTTCACATGTGTTATAACAAAAGTAAATCTTGTAAGAAACAGAGTTCCATGAGAATACTTAATAAGGCAGTCTACCTTTGACTGGTGGTAGTAACGAGGAGGAGCCTATTAAGGGAAGTGATGCTTAGCTGAGATATGAAGATGAGAGTACTTGGCTAAAATGGGAAGGGAAAAGAAAAACATAAAGTAGAGAAAATACACATGCAAATACTTTGGAGTTGAGGAGAACTTGACATTTTTGAGGAAAACGGAAGACAAAACAAAAAACAAAGAGAGTAATTATTATTATTACTATTTTAGAGCAGAGAGAGCTAGTAGGAAAAAGTGCAAAACTTGATAATATTTATCCTTCCAGTCTTGAGAGTATAATATATTGCCACTTATTTGTTACTTCTTCAATTTCTCCCATTAATGCCTTACAGTTTTTGATATACAAGTCTTTCATTCCCTTAGTTAAATATATTCCTAATAATTCATATTTTGTATGACTAAATTCTTAATCATATAAAATCTGTGTTATCTGTGATAACAGATCTCTTTAGATATTGGCATTTCTGAAAATACTCAGGATTAAACCAGTTTAAACATGGATTAACTATAGGGTGAAAAGTTTTTTTATTTTTTTTAAGACTTTTTAAATTTATTTGAGAGAGAGAGAGAGAGTGAGCACGAGTGGGGGAGTGGCAAGGAGGGAAAGAGAAGCAGACTTCCCACTGAGCCAGGAGCCTCAAGCTGGACTGGGTCCCAGGACGCTGAGATCATGACCTGAACAGAAGTCAGATACTTAACTGACTGAGCCACCCAGGCACTCTTAGGGTTAAAAGTTTGAAAGAAGCTTTTTTTTTTTTTTAAGATGGAATATTTAAAATGAAAATATTTCTATAAAATATAAAATATTTCTATAAAATAGATGCAGAAAAAAAATACTACCTCCAAATTCTACTTCATAAAAAGTAGAGAGCTTTAGATAATTGTTCCAAATGACAGGTGCTTCTGCTTCTTTTCAAAAGTATAGTTTGATTTGAATTATAAGTAGTTAAAGGTGATGGGAAAGCAATATTGTATGTAGACATGAAAGAGCAGAGATAAAAAACTATAAATCTGAAATTACCTCTAAATCACTTGGCTAAGAGACTTAACAAGAGGCTACTGAATATCCAAATTGTACTCTTCAGAGTTTTTTTTTTTTTAATTTATGAAGTTTTCAGAAACCATAGTTAAATTTGTCAAAGGTCTAATATTTTTCATATCTCTTCTGTATCCCAAAACTATATCCACAATCTATTAACTTCAATCTCTCCTTCCTAGTAATACAAAAGATTTTGACCCTCTTTCTATCCAAGTAATTCACTTTGTACTCAAATTTGCATCGTTAGAATTGACCTCTCTACAATTCCCTTAAATACTACTTTTCAATTGCCTTATGATACCACTTTGCAATTGCCTTATGATAATTCATGTATGAAATGACATTCAATTGTTAAATATAATTTTTAGTCAACCATAATTGTTGACTAATTTGCATATAGCTCACCCAATGTGCAAGATGATAATACTTGTTATTATGCTGTATTTCTTCTGAGGAATGTTTTAAAAAATATGTTATAGTTTTCAACTCAGGAGCTCAAGTCCTATCACCTTGATCATTCGTTTGAAAACCAAAGAAGCCAAAGTAAGCACCTACTGATATCTTACCTCCCCCATGATAGGATCATTGTCA
>PISX010008917.1:0-78909 GCA_004024625.1 Mellivora capensis
ATATATATATATATATATATATTTAAAAAAAAAAAAAAAGAACCCTGTTAGGTTGGTTTAGCCAGAATCCTCCTTCCCTGTGACATTTCCTCTTGGTAATTTTCCATCCACTGACTCCTACCCTGATCCTTAGCTATAAATTCCTACTTGCCCAAGCTGTATTTAGAATGATCCAAGTCTCTCTTCTCTTATTGTAAAATCCCATTGCAATGGTCCCTATACCTCCTATGATGATCCTGAATAAAGTCTGCCTTATCATCTTTAACAAGTGTTACTGAAGTAGTTTTATTCTTTAATCTCATGCAGTAAGTGTACATTTTTTACCACACTGTACCCACCATGTATACCACCATATAACTATGTACATCATCATGTAACCATGGTATACATGGCTCACCTGGCCACACTTCAGTACCCCTGGGTTCCAGCTTCAGATCTGTACCTGTGCGACCTTAGACATGGCCACTTCTCTTTGAAACATTTCCTGCTCTACAAAATGAGGGAATTAAAGAAAACACTCTTGATAATCTTAATATTCACTTAATACTTCTCTCTTAATATTCTATCATGTATGTAAGGTACAGGCATATAATACATATGTATATATGTATCTATATTCTATCATGTATGTAAGGTACAGGCATATAATACATATATGTATACATATAAGTATACATATAATACATAAAACCATAGATTTTGAACTTTATCAGTGAAATAAGAAGAAATCAACTCCTCTCTGTTACAATTATGGGTAGTTTCAGGGCTTATACAGACACGTTCAATTAATAAGTAAAAGACTCCCAAAATCTGGGCAAAGGTCTAAAACAATATGTTTGGATCAAGTACGTCTTAGGGAAGGAAAAATTGGGGGACGTGATTTTCATTTTTATGATTTTTATTTAAGTGTAAACTTAAATTGTTTTATCTTATAATCCCTTGCCTTATTTTCATTAGCGAATGAACACTATGGAATATAAAATATTTCATGTAGTAACAGAAAAGCATTAAGTAGATACCTTTTAATGAAACAGCAATTTAGCCATACCAATAGTCTTAAAAATGTTATAATGATGTATTAAACATCAAATCCCTTTGTTTAAAGATTTTATTTATTTATTTGAGAGAAAAAATGCAAGCACAAGTGGGGCGAGAGGGTGTGCAGAGAGGCGATGGCAGAGGGAAAAGGAAAAGCAGGCTCCCTGCTGAGGAGGGAACCAGAGGTGGGGCTCTATCCCAGGACACTGAGATCATGACCTAAGTCAAAGGCAGACATTAAATCAACTGAGCCACCCAAGTGCCCCTAATCCTCAAATCTTAATCATCTCTTATTAGGATAAACTTCTAGAATATAAATGATTAGGTGTTTGGTAAAGGGAATCTTGATATAGCCAAATGAAAAAACAATATATAGATATTTAAGATACTATTTTATAGAAATAGTGTGAAAACTGATGGTATAAATAAGTGTGACTGCAGAACTGAATATCCAACAAGGCTGCAAACACATAATAAGGGAGCCTATGCATAGTAATAAGCCAAAGTGTTGAAAATATAATGTTTTTCTCCAGACTTTATAGAATTTTTCTCATTCTCTTTAAAGATAAAGTATATTACTTATAAAATAAACTATTTGGGATAAAATATATTTTTCTTTTATTGCTATTTTTCAATAATATTTATTTAGCTCTTATGTGTCAGATATTTTTAGAGCTTTACATATGTTATCATTTTATCATATATGACCACTGTGAGTTAGAAATGATTATCACTATTTAATAGATGAGGAAAGTGAGGCTTAGAAAGATCAATTAAATTGTCCAAGGTCACACAGTTAATCAGCAGGTGAGCCTAGTTTAATAGCTGGTCCTGTATCATATAAAGCCACTATACTATGTCACCTTCATAAAAATAAAAATATATCACATATATACGTGGTATTCTTTAATCTCCTGGAAAATAATTTGTGCAAACATTTTATACACCTGTATTTTCAGAAAACAAAACATGAGCCCTTTTCTTCATTAATTTGAAAAATGAGAGGCCAACAAGTGTACATGTTTGTAACTGAGATCTGTATAAATATATACATGATTTAGTAAGTAAGTACTGACTTTCATCCTAAATTTAGAACTTCTGCAGCTTGGAAAATAAGCTCTTATTATGACTAAAAAGCATTCCTTTCATATTGGCCTTTTCTCCAAAGACTGTCAAAGTAGATCAATCCATTTTAATTGGCATATTAAATGTGCTAGTCTACTTCACAGATTCAAAGCTTGGATGTCACGGAAAATGATAAAAGTGAAGCTGAATTTTCTCAAGGGTGCTTCAACACACATGATCTGGTCTATCATGATAATTATGACATAAATGTAAAATATTGCTTCAAGTAGCTGATCAAAAATACTCATATTTTATTCACCAGTACAATGGCAAAAATACCTGGAACTCTCTAAGGACCTCATGAGAGAACATCACTCCTTGGGGAGGTAGGGGCTCCTAAACCCCAGTCCTCTGATTTAGAAGAGGGCATCTCCTTGTAATGGCTCATTAAATAAGATGGGGTTAGAATAGGACTAAATGGTAAGGTTTTCTTCAAAGATCAACAGACATTTAAAAACTGTGAGTGGAGGGGCGCCTGGGTGGCTCAGTTGTTAAGTGTCTGCCTTCGGCTAGGTCATGATCCCAGGGTCCTAGGATCAAGCCGCACATCAGGCTCTCTGCTTGGTGGGAGCCGGCTTCTCCCTCTACCACTCCCTCTGCTTGTGTTCCCTCTCTTGCTGTGTCCCTGTCAAATAAATAAAATCTTTAAAAAAAAATTAAAAAATAAAAACTGTGAGTAGGTTCAAAATTAGGAAAAAAGGGGGAAATAGGCAAGTCACAGATAAGTTCATAAATTTATTTTTTTGAAAAAATATGATTTTTTTCTCAGAGCAAAATGCCAGGAATATAAGTAGGCCCAAGGGGTTGGACCAGAGCAGAGGCATAAACTGAGACCTGCAGTAGGTTCATTAAAATAACATTGGATCATAATATTCCTATACACCTTTATTTTGGACTAAAAGCCTTGCTTTTTTACTCGGATCTATTTTTCTTCTTTTATATTTCAGCCATAGCTAAAAGAATTCTTCATCTTGTTGATGAAATATTTCATATCTCATGTCTATTATTGGAACTTTTAATTTTAATAAGTTCAGTGGGTTAATTAGAATGATAATATTAAATGTGTTTAAGTTCAGTTTTTTATTTCCAGTTTAATATTTTTCACAGTTCTGGATATTTTTGATTAAGGCATTAAATTTTCATTGCCCATGGTATAAATACTAGTTGATAGGAAACTCTCATTTCCCTTAAAGACTACAAACAGTATTACCTGAATAGAACCTCTGTGTAGCTATAGCATAAGCAGACTAGGCTTTCAGAAGCATTTTTGATGCCTTGACTATTTTATGCTGTTTTATTATGATAATCACAAGAACTTCTGTTGAGTACTCAAATTTATTCCCATGCTTGTAGATAAATTTGGCTTTTTAGTCCCACACAAACACTTTCTTTCCTTGCCAAGCTAATGAAGTGGAGCTTTTTTAATCCTTTAAGTAGAAATTATGTCTTAAACTGACTAAACTATTTGGGAGCATTAGAATGAACTGAACCAAACAAAACTGAGCCTCGTGCACAATTTCCTTAAATCACTGAAGATTAATAAACCTTTAAAAACTGTGAACAGATTTGAAACAAGAATAGAAAAGGGAAGCAGGTATAAGTCCATATTGTAGGAGTACTATATAATGAATCTACTAAATTAGGAGAAGCTTATAACCTTTCTTGGATTGGAGCAAACTCAGTTCCTGAACAGATGGTCTTCTACCATTTAATCACTCTTTAACTCCCTACAATCTGGCTTCTGGGCACACTATTCACTAAAATCACTCAAAGATTACCAATAACCTAGGATCATGGAAGCCAGCAACAGAAGTGCTAGAAGAAATTTTATGAATCAAATCCAGCCAAATAGTTTTATAGATTAGAGAATTGTAACTGTATTAGAGATACACTAGGAGACCTTCCCCAGATTACCCCACAGGTGAACCATGCAAGGTCTGAAGACTCATACCTGGAATTCTGCCAGTGCTGTGCTATTCCTCCAAGCCAACTAGGTAGTCTGCCTTCTTGAACCATTGTCTCAAAGTCAAAATCCTCCATACTTTCTCACTCAATGATGCTGTTTTACCTTCTTGCTAGATGCCTTTGTTTTGCCCTTCTTTTGCACATCCCTTTATTTCAACATCTGCACTCCCCACACCCTGGCAAAGAACTAAGCCTCAGGCCTGGCCTTCCAAAAATTGTCTGCTCTCATAGTTTCAGTTTCCACCACAAACCATGTTGATAACAATACAACCTTGTACCTTTTCTTTTGATTAACTACTGGGCACCTTGATTAACTACTATGTCTGAAGTGGAACTGTCAACATGCAAATAAAAATAACTAACATTTGGGGTACCTGGGTGGCTCAGTCATTAAATGTCTGCCTTTGGCTCAGGTCATGATTCTAGGGTCCTGAGATCGAGCCCCTCATTAGGCTCCCTGCTCAGTGGGAAGCCTGCTTCTCCCTTCCCCAGTCCCCTGCATGTATTCCCTCTCTTGCTGTCTCTGTCAAATAAATAAATAAATCTTTTTTTTTAAAAAGAGCTAACATTTGTTGAGTACTTAACTATAAACCAGGAACTATTCTAAGCTCTTAAACTGTATTAACTCTTTGAGATAATACTCTGATTTTACATGTAAGGAACCCAAGTTACACAGAGGTTAATCAACTTGCCCAAGCTTGGACTCAAACCCATGGACTGTGTTTCCAGAAGCTGTGCTCTTAATTGTTTTGCTAGGCAGAATGTCCAGCAATAAAAATCTCCTATTTGTACTCTTGAATATTAAAATAACATTTTAATATCAGAGTACTTTTTTGTCTATGGCTCTTTGTTTGATATTAGAATGGCTTATTTATGTAAAAATTCTGTTGCTTTCAACATCTATGTCATGAAACCAGCTCAATTGTTCTCAAATTGGCTTAAAAATAAAGGAAAAAAAAATTCCTGGCTGGTCTTATGCTATAACCTGTTAAATATGTTAGTTTCAGATAGAATCCTGCAAATCCTGCCATAAAGAATTAAGTGTGTTTTCCTATTTAACCAGAAATCCTCTGTGTTCTGATTAGTATAACACACATTTTAAAATAAAGTCAATTTGCTACACAACCCCAGAAACCCACCACCCAGTTGCTATAAAGGGATGTCCTCTACAGAGTTACCTTATTTCCAGTGGACAACTGTAGTGCAGAATACAATGAATCAGTGAAATATACACGGTCAGCTGCTTAGTTTGTGCAGTAATTAGACCTCTTCCAAATATGAAGGAGCAGCAAAGGCTGGAAACAAACACCACCTTCAAGCAACCATTATCTCATATTAAAATAGCAGAGGCGCTATAGTGTGAACAATGAAAATTTCATTCACAGATAATCAGTAGGTTGCCAGCACCAGAATTACCTAGGCAACAGAAAATGATGGACCCCCAGTAAGAAACAAGCTAAGGAGAAAGGAGAGGGGACTAACCACTTAAAAAAGAAGCTTGCTAACCTCTTGAAAGTACTTTCCTTTGGATAAAGAAGGAAATCCCTAGTTAAATTACTAATGATTAGACTTGTATACTTGGTCTCATCCTAATGCTAACAAGGAAGAAGAAATTAACAATTAGACCCCTTACTATGATAAATGTTATACATCATAATGTTTACCAGTCTACATTTTGTACTAATGCAACATCTTTGCACTTGATTTTCAGATCATTTCCACAGGCCTATCAGTGTTCTAAAGGCACAGATGCAACTATTTTTCTGTGATGTGATACTAAGGCAGGCTGCTGAGGAAACAAGCTACTTCCTCTGTTAACTCCTTCACACCATTATGAAAATCACTGCTTCCAAATGCTTGACATCTCTTCCTTCTTTCCTTCTTCAGTTAACACTTTAATATTGGTTCTGTTACTTGACAAAAGTGTGACCTTGGAAAAATACTAAATCTCTCTGAGAGGTTTATCTGTAAAATTAGTATAATAATATTTATCTCAGAAGACTGTTGAAATCACACACAATACTATAAAATACTTTGAACAGTGCCTATAAACAGGAGCACATGAATACTGGTTATTTTCATCTCTCTCACTTCCCTTTTCTTGCCCTAGAAGACAAGAATATGATGTATTCTCTGTGCTGAAGACCACTGCCCCAGAGGCAGGCTTATTAACTAACAGCTACAGTAGTGTGGCAAGTGCTGTAACATAGAGTATGAAGAGGACTATAGGAAGGCAGGCTTAATGGCGTAGTTTCCAAACCCACAAGACTTGCTTTCAGGGAGTAATCTATGGGATGATTTGTATAATTTATCTTTTCCAAATAAAATGTGACATAAGAAAGCAGGGAAAGTGAAGCAGACACTATTACCCTATTTATAAGAACAAAGGACAGACTAACAGTTTGAGGTAAATTATTCTCTTTTAAATGTTTCTGTATCAGGCAATTTGAATAATTTTCACACTTAATTTACTTGGTTTGCATCTACTTGTGGCCATCACAACTGCTTAATGAACACCTACTCTACTCAAATCCCAGTGTTAAGGTCATCAACCAAGATCTGAAGCAGCACAGAGTGTTGATGGAGAAAAGATACTTAACAACAATGAGATAAGACTCAAGCATAGGAGGTGAGGCCTAGGCTTCTGGTTCTAGACAGCAAAGTGAGTGCATATACTCAATTCTTATCTCTCTTTAGCCTGACAGAAATGACCACATAGATATTTAGAATAAACATAGAAGACTAAAGCCATAGCAATGAATAGAAAGAGGGCCATCAAAGAAGTACATCAGTACATTTCCAGTACAAAAGATGGTAAATGAAAGTGCATTAATGAATAAAGCACAGTACCAGAAGGTTATAAAACCCAAACTATACCAACATACCAGAGTGTCACCAAAATGCTGCCACAGGTGTAGGAGGCGACGCACCAAAACGAGGGGCTCCACAGGGGCACTTAGTTTGCAGTTAGTTACAATGGAGGGCAGATAGGAGAATTGGGGCATAACACGTAACTGATTAATGACCATAGGAACCAGCTCCATGCCCCACATAGGCAACCACAGTCATCGATAAAACAGGGTTCTCTCTTAATATATTGAACAAATGGGCTGTGGTAAGGTAATGCTTCTAGTGTAGGCAACAGCTTCCTCAAAGTAAAGCCCTTCACATTTTGGCATTTGGTAAAGGTGGTGAGGATCTAGTTTGCTTCCCACCAGATCCCTGAGAGACAAAGCTGCCAATCATATCCTCCTCACCTCTTGTTGAGGTGGAGGGTGGAGGAGACTACTTAATATATTGAGAATAACCAGACTGTCTATCATAGTAATGCATAATTAGATAAATGAGGAATTACCAGATATATGACAAAATAACCAGAAGGGTGAAAGAGAACCACCACATTAATGAAACATAAAAATTATTTTGGACTTATGCTTAGTGAAATAAGCAAAAACATAAAGGCAAATATTCCATGACTTCACTTATTTGAGGTACCAAGAATAGGTAAATTCATAGAGACAAAAAGTAGAATAGAGGTTATGAGGAGCTAGAGGGAGAGGAGAACGGGAACTCATTGTTTAATGGGTAAAGAGTTTTGCTGGGAATGATGAAAAAGTTTTGAGTATAGATAGCAGTGATGGTTATGCAACACTGTAAATGTATTTAATGCCAGCAAACTGTACACTTATTAATGGTAAAATGAGAAATATTAGGTAATGTATATTGCACCACAGTAATAAAAAAAGACAAAAATCACTTTGGAAGCTCAACAAATGGTGCTGTGACAACTGAATAGCCACATGCAAAGAATGAAACTGAATGCCTACCTCACACTATATATGAAATTAACTCAAAACGGATCAGAGACCTAAATGTAAGAACTAAACCTCTAAAATTCTTAGAAGAAAACAGGCATAAATCTTTATGACCCTTCTCCTCTCCATCTCCCCATGTGAGGGAAACTGGGGGGGGAGATGAACCATGAGAGACTATGGCCTCTGAAAAACCACCTGAGGGTTTTGAAGGGGCGGGGGGTGGGAGGTTGGGGGAGCCAGGTGGTGGGTATTATGGAGGGCACGCATTGCATGGAACACTGGGTGTGTTGTAAAACTATGAATTCTGTTACGCTGAAAAGAAATGAAATTTTAAAAAAATAATAAATAAAAAATCTTTATGACCCCTGATTAGGCAATGATTTCTTAGATATGATACCAAAAACACAAGAAATCAAAGAAAAAACAAATTAGACTTCATCAAAATGAAAATTTCTGTGCTTTAAACAACACAATGAAGAAATTAGACTGGTAGTCCACTGAATAGGAGAAAATATTTGCAAATCATATAAGGGACTGATATCTAGGACATATATATATATAAAGAACACTTACAACACAATAATAAAAAGACAAGTGACCCAATTTAAAAATGACCACGGTACCTTAATAGGCATCTTTCCAAAGAACATATATATACAAATTGCCAATAAACACATGAAAATATCCTCAACAACATTAGTAACTAGGGAAATGCAAATCAAAACCACAATGATATACTACTTCTCATCCACTAAAATGACTATAATCAAAAAGATAATAACAAATGTTGACAAGAATATAGAAAAATTGGAAACTTCATACATTGCTGGTAGGAGTGCAAAATAGTGCAGTCATCACTTTGGAAAACAGCCTGGGCAGTTCCTCCAAATGTTAAACACAGAGTTAGCATATGACTTAGCAATTCCACTATATCCAAGAAAAATGAAAACATGCCACATGAAAACTTGTACAAATTTCACAGCACCATTACTCAGAATAGCCATAAATTGGAAACAATCCAAATGTCCACCACCAGAAGAATGGATAAATAAGATGTGGTGTATACATACAATGGAATGTTATTCAACCATAACAAGGAATGGCATACAAACACATGCTACAACATTGAAAGACTTTGAAAACATTAAGTGAAGTGAAAAAAGCCAGTCACAAAATACCACATATTATATGAAACCTCTTATGTGGTATCTCCAGAATAGAGAAAATCCATACAGAGAGAAAGTAGATTAGTAGTTGTCTAAGGCTGAGGTAAGGAGAAAGAGAAAAGTAGAGGAAAGTGGAGAGTGACTGTTAAAGGCCACAGAGTTTCTCTTGGGGGTGATGAAAATGTTCTAAAATTAATTGTGATGAATATTCTAAGAACTGCTGATTTATGCACTTTAAATTAGTGAACTGGGTAGGATTAATTATATCTCAATAAAGCTTTAATTAAGGAGAAAAAGATGATTCAAGAAACAGAAGAAATCTTAACTCTAATTTCTACTCACAGAAAGACATACAAAGATAAATTATCTAAAGAAAGGGAGGTGGAAACATGATGGCCTAGACTCAGTTTTCCCTACTGCTCTTAATATAATTATTCACCCTGAAAATAATTCAATGGATAATGATGACTCTGGGATCTACAAAGAAGAAGGCAGGCTGGACTGGCTAAGAATGTCAGGACTTGACACAATGTGGTCAGATTTCTGAGATCCACATATGGGCAGAACACCAGAGAGGCCTGTGGCCTAACATAATCAACAGGCATAAACTGAAAAAGAAAAACAATTAAAGTGTATTCTCTCTGGCTAAAGAACTAGAAAACAGGAAGCACAACAGAGATTGAGTTGGGGGATCCAACCCTAGAGCCTCCGCTGAGCTCCCAACCAATTAGTTGGCCAATGTGCCTTCAGCAGAAATTTCAAAGCTGGAGTGGGCCCACCAACCTCTGCTTCACACAGGTCACTGGTGGGCCAAAAGGACCATAGCATCAGCTAAGAAGCCCCAGTGAACTGTCCTGATGTCTGCTCTGTACATTGGGCTTCAGCGGGAAGTCCAATTCACATACAATAGCAGCAGCAAAGCTCTGAGGGCCATCTCAACCCCCACTCCACAGCCAGTGCACCAGCAGTCAGGCTGATCTGCCTTCAGCAGAGCTTCACAGCAGTGACAAGTCTCCCCAACCCCTGTTCCACACCTGGGGAACCAGTGAGTGGGCTGATCCACCCACATCAGCTGAGCGTGGTGCCTCCTAGCCTTCTACTCAGTGGAGATGCTGGCCAGACAGAAATGGCATATTACCTATAAAACACAAATTTGAACTGACAAAGGATTTATCATCTGAAACTAGGAGGCCAGAGAAAGTAGCATAATAATTCTCAGAGCTAAAAGAAAACAACTGTCAATCAAAAAATTCTGTGACTAACAAAAGTACCTTTAGGAATGAAAGGGAAATAAAGACATTATCAGACAGAGGAAAACTAAGAATTATGTTCAGCAGAACTACTCACAAATAAAGTCTAAAAAAAAAGCATTAAACAGAAAGAAAATGATAACAGAAAAAGGCTGGGATATTCAGAAAGAAAAGAACAAGAGGATGGTAAAAGTTGAGATAAGCACAATAGACTTTGCCTCGTGAATGCCTTCAATAAAATTTTATGGTTGAGGCAAAACTTTTCACACAATCTGATGTACTACTCAATAAATGCAGAGGAAATACTTTAAAAAATATATTTAAAAAGTAAAAAAGGAACAAAAACTAAATGGAAGTAAGGTTTCTACACTTCACTCAAAGAAAAATAGACACCAGTGGGAATTTAGATAGCTATGTATATGGTAATTCCTGCAGGAATCACTAAGAAAATTTAAAAAATCAATATACTAAATAACATTCCAAGTAAATCAAAATAGAATTCTAAAAAAATTTAAGTAATCCACAAGATGTCCTTCAACAGATGAAAGGTTAAATAATGGTATGGTCATACTGTGAAAAACTACTCAGCAATACAGAGGAACAAACTTGTAATATGCAGTAACTTGGATCTATCTCTTTGAAATTAGGCTGAGGGAAGAAAGCCAATTCAAAAGGTTTTATACCATATAGTTCCATTTATATAACATTTGTGAAATGACAAAATTATAAAATGGAAAACATATTAGTGGTTACCTAGGGTTAAGGAGAGCAGTGAGGGAGCAGTGGCTTTAAAGGGTAACACAAGGAAGTCTTAGGATAATATGGTGATGGTACATTGTAGTATATTGACTGTGGTGGTAGTTACACAAAGTTACACATGTAATCAAAATGGACAGAACTATACACACACAAACACAAATGAGTGTATGTACAACTGATAACATGTGAATAAGCTCTATGAATTGTATCAACATTAGTTTTCTGTTTTTCAGGTTGTACTATAGTTACATAAGATGTTAACGTTGTGGAATGCTAGTGAAGAATTCAAAAGCTCTCTCTGGGTATTTCTTTGCAATTTCTTGTGGACCTATACTTATTCAAAATTAAAAGTTAAAAAATTGGGGGGGGCACCTAGGTGGTTCAGTCATTTAAGTGTCTGCCTTAGGCTCAGGTCATGATCCTAGGGTCCTGGGATCCAGCCCCAAATCTGGGTCCTTGCTCTGCAGGGAACCTTGCTCTGCAGGGAACCTTGCTCTGCAGGGTTCTCTCTCTCCGTCTGCCACTCCCCCTGCTTGTGTTCTCTCTCTCTCCCTCTTTCTCTCTCTCTGCCAAATAAATAAATAAAATCGTTTTTCTAAAAGTTAAAATTTTTTTAAATTCATTTTTTTACTATGTTATGTTAGTCACCATACATTATTAGTTGTTGATACAGTGTTCCATGATTCATTGTTGGCATATAACATCCAGTGCTCCATGCAATATGTACCCTCCTTACTACCCATCACTGGGCTAACCCATCCCCCCACCCACCTCCCCTCTAAAACCCTCAGTTTGTTTCCTGGAGTCCACAGTCTCCTGTGGTTTGTCTCCCCCTCTGATTCCCCCCCTTCATTTTCCCTTCCTTCTCCTAATGTCCTCAATGCTATTCCTTATTTTCCACAAATAAGTGAAACCATGTGATAATTTACTTTCTCTACTTATTTCACTCAGCAAAATCACCTCCTCCTTCTGTCCATGTTGATGCAAAAGTTGGGTATTCATCCTTTTTGATGGCTAAGTAATATTCTATTGTATATATGCACCATATCTTCTATCCATTCATCCGTTGAAGGGCATCTTGGCTCTTTCCACAGTTTGGCTATTGTGCACATTGCTGCTATGAGCATTGGGGTGCCTGTGGCCCTTCTTTTCACTACATCTGCATCTTTGGGGTAAATACCTAGTAGTGCAATTGCTGGGTCATAGGCAGCTCTTTTTTTAACTTTTTGAGGAAACTCCACAGTTTTCAAAGTGGCTGCACCAATTTGCATTCCCACCAACAGTGTAAGAGGGTTCCCCTTTCTCTATAACCTCTCCAGTATTTGTGGGTTTTTTTGCCTTGTCAATTTTTGCCATTCTAACTGGTGTAAGGTGGTATCTCAATGTGATTTTGATTTGAATTTCCCCAATGGCTAATGATGATGAACATTTTTTCATGTGTCTATTAGCCATTGGTATGTCTTCTTTGAAGAAGTGTCTGTTCATGTCTTCTGCTCATTTCTTGACTAGATTATTTGTTCTTTAGGTGTTGAGTTTGAGTTCTTTCTAGATCTTGGATATCAGCCCTTTGTAGTATCATTTGCGAAGATCTTTTCCCATTCCATAGGTTGCCTCTTTGTTTTGTTGACGGTTTCTTTTGCTGTACAGAAGATTTTTATCTTGTTGAAGTTCCAAAAGTTCATTTTTGCTTTTGTTTCCCTTGCCTTTGGAGATGCGTCTTGAAAGAAGTTGCCGTGGCTGATGTCAAAGAGGTTACTGCCTATGTTCTCCTCTAGGACTTTGATGGATTCCTGTCTCACATTGAGGTCTTTTGTCCTTTTAGAGTTTATCTTTGTATATGATGTAAGTGAATGGTCAAGTTTCATTCTTCTGTATATAGCTATCCAATTTTCCAAGCACCATTTATTGAAGAGACTGTCTTTTTTCCATTGGATATTTTTTCCTGCTTTATCGAAGATTAGTTGACCATACAGTTCAGGGTTCATATCTGGGCTCCTTATTCTGTTCCATTGATCTATGTGTCTGTTTTTGTGCCAATACCATGCTGTCTTGGTGATCACACTTTTGTAATATAACTTGAAATCAGACAACCCCAGCTTTTTCTTTTTCAACATTTCCTTGACGATTCAGGGTCTTTTCTGGTTCCATACAAATTTTAGGATTGTTTGTTCCAGCATTTTGAAAAATGCCATTGTTATTTTGTATCGGGATGGCATTGAAAGTATACGTTGCTCTGGGCAGCATAGACATTTTAACAATGTTTATTCTTCCAACGCATGAGCATGAAATGTTTTTCCACCTTTTTTTGTCTTCTTCATTTTCTTTCATAAGTGTTCTGTAATTTCTAGAGTATAGCTCCTTTACCTCTTTGGTTAGGTTTATTCCAAGGTATCATATGGTATTGGGTGCTATTATAAATGGAATTGATTCCCTAATTTCTCTTTCTACAGTTACATTGTTAGTGATTAGGAAAGCAACTGATTTCTGTGCATTGATCTGTATCCTGCCACATTACTGAATTGCTGTATGAGTTCTAGTAATTTAGGGGTGGAGTCTTTTGGGTTTTCTACGTAAAGTATCATGTCATTTCAAAGAAAGAGTTCAGTTCTTTCTTTTTGTTGTCTGATTGCTGTTGCTAGAACTTGTAGTACTATGTTGAACAACCGCGGTGAGATCAAAATTTTATTAAATTGACACCTCAAGATTTTTTGATTGTGTAAATTTGTTAACAATTGTGATAATAATTTTTTAAAGATTTTATTTATTTTTTTGACAGAGACAGAGATCACAAGTAGACAGAGAGGTAGGCAGAGATAGAGGAGGAAGCAGGATCTCTGCTGAGCAGAAAGCCTGATGCAGGGCTTGATCCCAGGACCCTGAGATCATGACCTGGGCCAAAGGCAGAGGTTTTAACCCACTGAGCAACCCAGGCACCCCCAATTGTGATAATAATTTTAAATAAAAAACTAGAAAGCTACAAAAGGAATAATTAGAGAACAAAGATGAGCTATTAGAAATTAAAAATATAACTTTGAAAAAAATTCAACAGAAGAGCTGGAACAAAAAGTTGAGAAAGAATCTCTGAATATAGAAAAAAAAATTCAAAAAGCAAACCAAGCAAACAAACAAACAAACAAAAAACCAAAGAAACAGAAACCATCTGAAAAAAAAAGAGAAAAGGGAAGAGATTCAGGGGATCATTCCTGTAGGGCCAGGATCTGACTGATAAAGGAATCCTAACAGAGAGAATAGAAAAAGGAAAGTAATAATTTAAGAAAATTTCCCACTGCTGAAGAAAGTCACAAACTGAAAGGGCCCAAGGGTCAAGCAGAGAAAATGCAAACAAGACCCACATAAAAATAGAAATTTTAGGACACCAAAAATAATGACAAGTTCCCAAAAGATATGATCCCAAAAATATAGTTTCATTACAATGTATAGGTAGCAAAAGTGATAAATAGAAGAATTAAAAAATACTACTCCATATTAGGAGATTAAGATGGATGGGCGGTTGAGGTATACCCCTTACAAACAAACAACAGAAACTCTACAAAAGTAAAATATCAAGCAAAAAGAGTTACATCTACATTATTCAGAAATTTGGAGACATAGGTGAAAACAGGTATGGTTTAAGGAAAAAAAAAAAAAACTTTTCTGGAGATCAGGAAATGGTGGAATGGCCAATACTCCCAAAGTAATGTAATGCAATTGCACTGTAATCTCAACTGCAGAGATTCATTTCTTACAGAATGCATTTATACAATCTTTATATGTATTCAAAAAAAGAGGCACTGTCTGGGTCTTGGATTTTAAGGATTCTGACTGAAAAGAGGCCAGGCTTTGGGATGAAGGTTGCACTGAATGTAGAGTCCCAGGAGTGGGTGAGGGCAGTTGTTTTATTAGCTCAGCATATCTGCTGAGACTGTAGTACAGGAGGACTGGGAGAAAATTGGAGAAACTGCAAAACAAGAAACTGAGGTGCTCTGCAGGGCCTTAAATGTCAGGATATGAAGTTTAGAATCTATCCTGAGGAGAGTAAGGAGTCAAGGAATAAGGAATAAGGCTTTTTGCTTTTGTTTTTTAAGATTTATTTATTTATTTGAGAGAGAGTGCACGCAAGTGGGAGAACACTCAGGGAGAGGGAGAGAGAATCTGAAGGAAAGTGCACACGCAGTCTACAGCCTGACATGGGGCTGTATCTCACAACCCTGAGATCATGACCTGAGCTGAAACCAAGAGTTGGATGCTTACCTGACTACACCACCTAGGTGCCCCATCATGGAAGCTTTTAAGCAGGAAATTCCACTAACGGACCCAACTTTATAAGATCATGTATTCTCAAGCACAGAGAATAAACAAGAGGCTGGAGTCAGAGAGAGAGTATGAAAACCATGCCACTGAGTTGTAATGAAGTCTAAGTGGTACGTGGCAGTGGGGCTAAATATGGAGAGACAAATATGAATGCTACTGTGAAGGCAGAGCCAATATATGAGACCCATCTGAACAGAAGAGCTACTGGCATGAGAAGGGACCACTGAAAGCAATGTCCTTATCCAAGACAAGCACTATGGGAAGAAGGGCAGATATGAAGAGAGAAGATAACACATTTGGTATTAGAAATGTGTTTTTGCTCATCAGGGACATGCAAATCAAGACTACAATGACTACACCTCACACCTGTCAGAATTGATAAAATCAAAAACACAATAAACAATAGGTGTTAGTGAAGATGTGGAGAGAAAGGAATACTTGTGCATTGTTGGTGGGAATGCAAACTGGTGTAGCCACTCTGGAAAACAGTGTGGAGTTCCCTTAAAAACTTAAAAACAGAACTACCTTGTTATTCAACAATTGCACTACTGGGTATTTACCCAAGGAATACAAAAACACTAATTCAAAGGGATACATGTCCCCCCATGTGTATAGCATCATTATTTACAGCAGCCAAATTATGGAAGTAGCCCATGTGTCCATTGACTGATGAATGGAAAAATAGGATGTGGTATATATACACAATGGAATACTATTCAGCCACAAAAAAAAGAATGAAATCTTGCCATTTGCAATGACACAGATGGAGCTGGACAATAAAATGCTAAATGAAATAAGTCAGAGAAACACAAATACCATATGATTTCACCCATATGTAGAATTTAAGAAACAAAACACACAAGCAAAGGAAAAAAAATGAGAGCAAAAAAGAGAGTCAAAGCAAGAAACAGACTTTTAATTATAGAGAACAATCTGATGGTTACCAGAGTGGAGAGTGGGGGATGGGTTAAATTGGTGATGAAAATTAAGGAGGGCACCTGCTGTGATGAGCACCAGGTGATCTACAGAAATGCTGAATTACCATATTGCACACCTGAAACTAATATAACACTGTATATTAACTAATTAGAGTTAAAATAAATTTTTTTAAATTTTGGAATTCATAAAAAAGAGTATGTTTTATTTTTCAACTTTATGAGATATGATTGACATGCAAAACCTGTACATACATAATGTCTACAACTAGATGAGCTGGAGATAAGTATATACCCAGGAATGTTGGATTTTAAATACTAGATCTGTGGAGAGATGATCACCAAGTAGTTGGAAATTCAAGTTTAAATATTAGGAAAGAGGTTAGGATTAGAGATGTAAAATTAGAGACATTTGCATGAGAAGTCCACTATTTCCCATGACATTCCTTCCTCCCACACATACCTTCAAGTACACTCAAACATTCAAGTTAAACACTGACTACCTTCTATATAATAGGTGTTATGATACTATCACAGGTACTAAAGCTACAAAAATAAATGAAACATGTTCTCTGGTCCCTAGGAACTTACATTTGAAGATCTCCAAAAGGTAGGTTTTGGGGGGTTTTCTGGAGGTAGGGTCAAAATCTCACAATACTATAAAGTATATCTGCTGTTGTTTACAATACTTTTCTTTCTAACTTTCCTCTAAACTGACTTATAAAAGGGGATTTGTTTTATTCTCTAAGTAACATCAAAAGAAAACAGCAATTTCTGACTAGTGACAGAGTAGTGAGGAAGGTCATCCCAGATGATACCACACTTTGCCAACAGCCTTATGTATACTTGAAGGAGTGGACAATTCTACAGTTATGGCACACTCCTTGCTTTCTGGATTCTAGAAACTTCCTTCTGCCACACCTTTCTGTGGAGGAATACATTGATTCAGCACACCTGGGCTGTTCAAATTCTGAACATTCCCAAGAAAGGGATATTTGCAGGATGGGTCCTTGGCTGGCTTCTTGGAAGGATCTGTCAGATAAGAGTGTTTTTGCATGCTTAATTAAGGCCATGGACCATACGGTACCAGTTTGTCCAGAAGGTTTATCACTAACAATGTGATTTATGGTGAACATCTGTTTTTTTTTTCCCTCTAGGGAGCTAGAGCTTGAATAACCAACATCAATCATGCCAGTGCTACATGCCTACATGACTGACTGTCAATAAAAACCCTGGACACTCAAGCTTGAGCAAGTATTGGTTGGCAACACTTTGCATGTGTTTTCACACATTGTCGCTAGTAATTGTATCTCACATGACTCCACTGGGAATGGACACAAGGAAGCTTATGCCTGGTTTCCTCAAGACTTGCCCTGAGTGCCTTTGCTGATTTTATCTTGCATCCTTTCCCTGTAATAAACCATAACTGTAAGTATCAGAGCTTCCAAATCCTTTGAGTTCATCTAGTGAATCACTGAGGCAAAGGATAAATGGGGACCTCTGACATGTCTTCCTTCAAAGTCAGGGACCTTTCTCATTTCCAGAAATTATCTGAACTTTACTACTCTTCTCTATTTTTCCCACTGCTTAGTAGGGTTTAAAGCACCTAGCCAATCCCCACAGATAAGTTAATTGCAAAGTCTGACCTGGTCAATAATGACCAAGAGAGGGGTTCCTGGGTGGCTCAGTTGGTTAAGTGTCTGCCTTTGGCTCAGGTCAGAATCCCAGGGTTCTGGGATCAAGCCCCATGTCGGGTTCCCTACTCAGTAGGGAGCCTGCTTCTCCCTCTCCCCTGATAGCTCTCTCTCTCAAATGAATAAAATCTTAAATAATAATAATAATAATGACCAAGAGGTCTCTGACATCAACATTTTAAGGAGAGGTCTATGCTGACTTCTGTATTTCATCAGTCAATGCCACCCAGTCCCAGCAACAAACAAGGTCATGTCTGGTCTTGGCTACTGCTTAAATGGCCAAGAAAGTGGCAAAGGCACCTCACCACTTTATATATCACTACAACCAAGCTGCCAACAGGGTGGGGCATAATGGCTCCCAGCAATTGTCTGCTGCCAATCCTCCCATTATCTCTTTCTCAGAAACTGTACACAACTCTGCACAGATGTAATCCTCATGAAGCTGAAAGAGAGAAGCCCTTGTCCTTATCCTATAGTAAGTCTCTGACGTAGGATGTGGCTCTACCTGGAGAGCAGGGCATAGAAAATTTAGTAGCAGCATTAGAAAATGATTTCAATATAAAAAATAAACCCATAAAATTCACTCTCACTCACTTATACTCTAATAAGCTTTCTTGAATGGGAGAGAAAGAGTTGGAAGCATTCTGCCTGTCAAAAATTACAGAGCCACAGCCTTCCTTATATAACTGTTTAAATTGTTGATTTTGTTATTTATGTGCTTTGATGCTCTCTGGCTCCTATCCTCACAACTCAAATCTGTAACCTATTACTTTATTTTCTAAGAAAAGTCTTTGTGATTTTATTACCCTACAAAAGTGGGTAACACACGTGAAATGCTACGTAAATGATACACACACTAGTCTAAAAATGGCTCAGAGTCACAGCACTGGGTAATAGGAAGTTAAATGTATTCCTTATTTTACCATTTCTTCAAGTAAATGCATATCTCAGATTTGTACAGAATATATCCTTGTACTGCACTGACACTAGTGGTAACTAAGATAAAGGCCAAATCCTCACCTTATACAGGAGTCAACAGGCCAGTGAAAAATTTCTAACACATATTAACATAGGGGTTTCATGTTCTTGAGAAAATCTTAACCTTTATTTATAAGTCTCCCAAATAACTTCTCATCTATAAACCACTCAGAGTAATTACATGTTTTGTTGAAGACCAGCAAAAGAAACAGAGAGAAATAGTGTGACAGAATCCAAAGGACCTAGTTGGCTCTCCTTTACTCTCATTAAAACAAGTATTTATTTGTGTATGTGTATGTGTGTGTGTATTATATATATTTATATATATACATATATATATACATATATATATATATTTTTTTTTTTTTTTTAAATAAAAGGAGCATTTTGGGTTTGGTTTTGTTTTGTTTTTTAAGTAGGCTCCATGACCAGCATGGAGTCCATTGCAGGGCTCAAACTCATGACCATGGTAAAGACTGACCTGAGATCAAGAACTGGAAACTTAACCAACTGAGCCACCCCGGCACCCCAAAAGAAGCATTTTTATTTTATAAGCATATCTTCTGGAAGTGCTATGATTCTTATTAAATCAATGTAAACTGCTTGGAATCCCAGGCACACACTCAGGTTCATTCCCTTTCTCCTCAGGCAGTTTCCAGAATCCATAACATTCTCATTTTAACAGTCCTCATTACTGGTATCATTTAATACTTGAGGGTTTGCTCAAATCAACATCAATCTTGCTGATCCTACAAACACTTATTTTGTTGACACAACACAGTCTGAATCCATAGCTACTAAGTGTAAAAAATTTTAAATTATTCCTTCACCCAACATGTCACCAAATACTAAGAACACTCTGTCAGTCACTCAATCCTGTCACAGAGACATAGAAATGGACAGACATTAAGCACAGGGCCTTTCATGGGACCCCACTCCCTCCCCATATATCCTCTTGCCCACACATTCATACTGTATCCTCCTGAAGGGATTTAACACCTTAAACTCAACCACTGTGAAGATGAAAATGCTTGCCTGGAAGACATCCTGTTGACACATCTGACTCATACTTCTTCATTAACAAGTAATCTTTTACCACAAGTAAATCTTAACTAACCAGAAAAGAGAAGAGCCTTGCCCTCAGAAAAAGAAATAAAAACCCATTCAGAATAAAATTTCTTTTAAAATTAATCTTTAAATGTCTCTAGATGAGTCTAAATTAAGAAAAAAAAATCTCTTTACTTGATTGGAAAATCTCATGCTCACGTTACGCTGATTCTGTAGTGGGACATAGCGCTGGACAGGATCAATGTCTTTAGGGCTGATTAATTCATCAGCTGAAAAAAAAAAAAGAAGGGAAATGACATTGTCAAAAATGCATCTGTACAACACTATAAACCAACTTGACCTAATAGCAACAGAATACTTCATCCAACAAGAGCACAATATATATCCTCCTCAATGTACACAGAATGTCTTCCATATGCTAGGCCATAGAACAATACTCGATAAATTTAAAGAGTTAAAATTATACAAAGTATGATTCTGATCACAATAGAATAAAATTAGAAATCAATCAATAGGAAGAAATTTTAGAAATTCACAAATACGTGGAAATTAACACACTCCTAAATAACCAATGGGTCAAAGAAGAAAACAAATGGGAAATTAGAAAATAGTTTCTAATACATGTTCTGATGAGATGATTGAAAATGAAGACACAATATACCAAAACTTGTGGATGTAGCTAAATCAATGCTCAGAGGAAAATCTGGAGCTGTAAATGCCTATATAAACAGAAGAAAAACTTCAAATCAGTCACTTATCTTTACATCTCAAGACAGCAGATAAAAAGAGAAAACTAAATGAAAAGCAAGCAGAAGGAAGGAAATAGTAAAGATTAGAGTGGAAGTTAATGAAATAAAATAGAGAAAAGCAAGAGGGAATATAAATGAAACTAAAAGTAGATTCTTGAAAAGCTCAGACAAAAGGGTCTGGGGGTTGGGAGGAGGAATAGGGTGGCTGGGTTATGGACATTGGGGAGGATATGTGCTATGGTGAGTGCTATAAATTGTGTAAGACTGATAATTCACAGACCTGTACCCCTGAAGCAAATAATACATTATATGTTAATTTTTAAAAAGTGGACAAAACCTTAGCTAGACTGAACAATAAAAGAAGACTCAAATTATTAAATCAGGAATGGAAGTTACGAACATTATCACTGACCTTTAGGAATATATGATAATACCATGAACAAATGTATGCCAATAATTTCAATGACCTAATATAAACTGATATTTATTTATTTATTTATTTATTTATTTTAAAATATTTTATTTACGTATTTGAGAGAGAGCACGCAGAGGGAGAGTGAAAGGGAGAGCAGACTCCCCACTGAGCAGAGAGACACAGGGCTCAATTCCAGGACCCTGAGATCATGACCTGAGCCAAAGGCAGATGTTTAACCAACTCAGCCACCCAGGCACCCCTATAAATAGATTTATAACAAGTGACTGAGACCCTGGAAAAACAAACAAAAAAACAAAAGCTCAGAACATAATGGCTTCATTGGGGAATTCTACCAAACAGTTAGAGAAGAAGTAAAATCAATCTTTCACACACTTTTCCAAAACAGTAGGGAAAATACTTTCCAACTCATTCAAGGAGGCCAAAACCACAAAATGAAAACATAAGTATAAAGAAGAGATGAGATAAATTGAATTTTGTCAAATTATAACCTTGTGGACCTCAAAGGACACAATGAAAAGAGTAAAATGACAACCCACAGAATGGGAGAAAATCTCTACAAATCATATATCTTGCAAAGGACTTCTGTCTTGAATATATATAAAAAATTTTGTGACTCAACAAAAAAAGACAACACAATTGAAAAATGACCACAGTACCTGAACTGACACTTCCCCCCCCCAAATACACAAATTACCAGTAAGCTCATGAAACATTAAGTCATTTGAGAAATGCTTATCAAAATCACAATGAGATACCACTTCATATTCATTTGTATGCTTATTATCAAAAAGCAGACAAGAACAATGGTTGGAGAGATGCAGAGAAACTAGAATCCTCATACATTGTTAGATAGAATGCATTATGGTACAGTTACTTTAGAAAACAGTCTGGAATTACTCAAAATGTTAAACACAGAGTTACCAAATGACTCTACCCCTAGGTATATACCCAGGAGAAACGAAAACAAATGTCAAGCAATAACTTGTACATGAAAGTTCACAGCAGCATTATTCATAAAAGCAAAATAATGGAAACAATCCCAATGTCCATCACCAGATAAATGGAAAAATCAAATGTGGTATATACACACAAAGCAATGTTTTTTGACCATAAAAGGAATTATGATACATCAGTGAACCTTGACAACAGGGTACAAAGGCCAGGTATTATATGATTCAAGGTATACGAAATGTCCAGAATAGGCAAAGTAGAAAGTAGATTAACAGTGTTGCGGGAAAGGCTGAAGTGATTAGGAGTGGGTGGGGAGTAACTGAGCATGAGGTTTTTGAAGGGTGATGAAAATATTCTAAAATTGATTGTGGTGATGGTTATCCAACTCTGTGAATAAACTAGAAACCACTGCATTTAAACTTTGAATATGTTAAGATACAGCGTGTTAATTATGTTCAATAAAGCTGGTCTCAAAATAGTGTATTTGCATTCTCTCAAGAAAGGAAACCAGTTCATGAAGGGGAGACAAAGTGTTTCCTGATACTAAATTCTGATAGATTTCTGAGACAGGGCATTTCTCATGGGGGGCTAACCAGCATGAAACCAATGGCTTCAACTGCTATTATACTGTTGTGCTGGAATCCCCTTCCACCTGGTAGCTCCTTGATGCAACTATGGATAAAATCCCAGGGCATTATAATGAAGGTAATTTCGAGTCTGGAAGGAGAGGGTGAGGAGAAGGTATTAAGTCAGTGGTTCTCTGCTGTCTTCTGCTGTAATACCCCTCAGAGAGAGTCAGAACCTAAGGCTCAACAGGTATTCTCCATGGACGTGGAGAGGACTATGCTAGCAAGGGGTGGTGAAAAGAAAACTTCGAGGTGTAATTCTGCATGACTTTGTTGGAGTGCAAGTTGGTAGTATCTATGCAAATTTACCACAGGCATACACTGTCCCAGCAACTGCACATGTATAATGTTATCTTAGTTA
The DNA here is from genome assembly GCA_004024625.1 of Mellivora capensis. Taxonomy (NCBI): domain Eukaryota; kingdom Metazoa; phylum Chordata; class Mammalia; order Carnivora; family Mustelidae; genus Mellivora; species Mellivora capensis. The sequence continues at coordinate 23,228 of PISX010008917.1, forward strand.
TACTGAGACATGTAAAGGTAATTGATTAATAACATAAAAAAAAAGGAATCTAACTTCTCCCAAAATGAATCAGCACAATTTTTGCTGCACTTACGCTATGAAAAGTCTTCATTTCATATTTGATCTTCAGTTCTTTAATGATTACATAAAAATGACACCATGCTGAATGTCATACAAATTTACCTGTGTATAATACTTAGAAAAAAAAAAACACACCTCATTTTCCATAGTTTTTTAGGTACTTCTTTAAGTCAGTAAATAATTCTGCAAAACAGAGCAGAAAGTCAACACAGAAATGCTCTGTAAATTTCCTTGCAGCTGGGGTAATGTTTCTCATTATATAGGTATTTCTATTCTAGGATTAACTTCAGGGCACGTATGCAATGTTATCCAAAAGACAGAATCACCAAAGGTGTTTTTAGTAACTCTTGAAAGATGTTTCTAATATTAACAAAAGTGATATTAATGATAGCATGACAAGAGAAAGGAGGAACAGTACAGCCACTGTTACCTCTGTCACAGGAACCACAGAAACACTCACCAGGTGCTCACTCTGTTCCTAGCCTCATTTGAGCAGTTCATTTATACTAATTCATTAATCCTCACCACAATCTTGTCATTTTACAGATGACAAAATGGAGGCACGGAGGGGCTCAGCAACTTGCACACAGAAAGTAAATGGCAGAGCTTAGATTCAAACACAGTCTCTCTCTCGAGTCTGCACTCATAGCCTAGACTAGTTTTACCCTTTAAGAACACTGACACTGTATACAACACAGATGGAAAATATAACAATAGGAGAAAACATTAAACAAATAACTTAGACCTTGATATGTTATATTTTTCCTATTCAAATCACAGAATATTCTTCTACCTCTGAAAAAAAATATACTTTTGCAAAATTTAAATCAAATCAATGTAGGCTTAATTATGGCAAATACTGCCATATAATTTCTATTTATTAATATCAGTTGAGCTCATGATGCAGGGTTGATTAGTACAATGATATTCTAAATAGCACCAAATTATTTCCCTATCTCATTTGTCTGATCATTGGATGTGAAAAAATTTCCACTACCAACAAGTATTTTACATAATTAATGTTTCACTGTCTTTCTACAGAAATGAAATTCTATCTTTATTATTATGTCATTTATAAATGACAAAAAAATTAGGAAATCTTATATCCTTGGAAAGCATAAATGCTAATCTAGTAAAATTGATATGGATCAGTTAACCAAGTCTCTTGAAAAAGCTTATTTCTTTGCATTTCCTTCTCATTTCTCTATTTGTACCGCATCTATATATCCAGCTTGACATCCGAACTTACACCATGTGCTCATCTATAACCCCACAGGCTGTATGCTTCTCATTCATGGCTATTCCCCACTTTCTAGCACAGCATCTGCCATATAGTAGGTGCTCAAGAGACTTATTAAACTAAATAATAAACTGCTGGGTTAACAAATTTGGAAATGTCAATTGCTGTAATCATTGCTTTAATTTTCATAATGGTAAAAGTGACTAATGCCTCAAAAAGATCATGTTATAAACGTATTTTTTTGAACTGAATTGATTTTTGACATTCAGGAGCAAAACAGAGTTCCTTACTGTGCCAGTTCCATGGTACTGGCTTTCTGGTGAAGAGTAAAAGCCTGAAGGAACGTGTGCACAACCAACTACAGAATATTTAAAATGAAAATAATGGAACAAGGATATAAGACCAATGGCTTTCTACATTTCATAGTATGGTACCAAACTTCACAGATAAGCATTTCTATAAATAGAGACAGCTGTCTTTAAATCTTTAGACAACAAATTAGGTTCATTAATATTTGTATTTTTTGTGTGTAGATATTTTATGAAAAATACACCAGGTTTACTTCAATCATTATTGAGGGTAAAAAGAAAGATATCAAGAAGAATTTTTGTTTCTTTAATAAAATGACAATTCAAAGGAAATTTAACAGAGCAAGTGGTTTTTTTTATCATGACACCAAAATTATATAGAACACACTAAAATAGGCTCAGCAGATAATTTATAGGGTAAAATTATGTGCTTCTAAGCCTAACTGATTCTCAGCTGTAGTGCCACATATTAGTAACACATGTATTAAGAAATAAGCTACAGAGAAAAAGAAAATGTAGATCCTCAACCTCAGATACCATACCAAAAAAAATTCAAATTTATAAATGCTTTTAACTCAATTGACTAACAGGGGTGGATTTCTTAGAATTAAATGTTAAATTTCATGGCTAGAATTAAATTGAAAAATAATGATAGATCTAATTATATAAATTTTTATTATATATTAAATTTTGTTCATCAAAAAGCAATGCAAAAAAATTCATAGGCAAAAAAAATTAGGAAAATACCAAAGAGGTCAATATACCTAATACATAAAACATTCATGCAGACTGATAAGAAAACCCATAAAAATCAAAGTTAAATGGGCAAAGAAAACTAGACAATTCATAGAGGACAAAAAATGACTAAGAAATACGTTTTTTTGAAAATAAGCATGTAAATGAAAATGGGATACAAATTAATATCTTTTATTGTTAGCAAGGTTTTTATTTTTAATGAGCATATTTATGGCCAGAAAGGTTAGAGGTGATACAAACACCCTGCAGATTCCTGAATAAATCAGTAAATCAGTCACGGGCTATGTAACCTTGGATGAGTTGCTAAACTCTTCTGAGCCTCAGTTATGACATATGGTATCCATATGTCATATGAAGCTAGGAGGATTACCTAGGTTAAAACTTACAAAGGACAGAGCACAGAATCGGATACATTTTAAGGCAGGTATTATTAGTATTTCTGGGAAACAGTCTGATGTATGCAGTCTTCTCAGACTCTAGGCATCACTGCTTTTATATTCAATTTTACTAATATATTTAAGGGTGGGATCATACATTTTTATACAAGTTTCCTAGCCTTAGTAGCAATTTAACTAAAAATTTTAGTTTTAAGAAAGCCAGAGATTTATATAATAAGCTAAAGGAAGAAAATCTTCTTAGGTGAAGCTTTTAGAGTCATACTGCATTACATGTGCTCGCAAGATGTTTATAATGCCTATTGCCCGGAAATCCCACTTCAGGGGACTAGCAATCACACAGATACCATGAAAAAGATAACAAAAGTGCTTAGAAATCAATGTCTTTCTGCTTGAAGTTTCCTGAAGTATAACAGCTGGGAAATCTCTTAGCAACCACAATGTAGAAATGTATCTGTATACTCTTATCTGTTCGTTTTATCTTTAACTGATCAGTACCAAAACCTTGTGCTATACTGAGTAAGGAGTCAACTGCTTTTGAAGTCAAGAGACCAATGAAAATTAAGACCAGGGTGCCAAGGGTGGCTCAGTCCTTAAGCAGCCACGTTTTGCTCAGGTCATGATCCCAGGATCCTAGGAAGGAGCTCTGCATTGGGCTCCCTGCTCAGCTGGAAGCCTGCTTCTCCCTCTCCCACTCCCCCTGCTTGTGTTCCCTACTTTGCTGTGTGTGTCTCTCTCTGTCAAATAAATAAATAAAAATTTAAAAAAAAAAAAAAAAGAAAGAAAATCAAGACCAGTTTCTTATGTCCACGTGCACACTAGGGGGCACTTTATCACTAAATTTTAACTTTAAAAAGCATTAGGTTTCCAGGCTTAATCAGTAGCTTTTATATCTGATGTCAACTGGGCAAAAAATACCATGAATGAAATCAAATGCAAATGGATTTACCTTAGCTACAAACATTAGAATTAGGAAGTAGTATATATTTCCTAGGTTGTCACTTTCTTGCTGTAGAGCTACTGGATATCAGGGACTAGCATACAGTAGGCCTCTACAAATAGCAGCTAAATCATGGAGAAGACAAAAGACTAAGTAGCAACTAGGGAAGCATTTTATTCTTCTGATGTTTTGTGACTATGGGGGTACCTACAAGGAGGGCCCATGAGCATCCTGAGTTGTCTGGTTAATAAAAACTATGAAATACATTTTAACAAATACTATCTCTTAAATGGTGGCTGAGAGAGGGAGGGCAGAAGGAAGTACAGGAAATAGAGCCATTTAAGTATGTATCTGTGCCACAGTAAATGTTTTATGTATATTTCTTCATCAGTTAATCCTTATTTTTTTTTTAAAAACTGATGTTACAGAAGTTAAGAAAATTCTTCAAGTCATGTAAGTGGTAAGAATCAGAAACTTCACTGAAATCCTGAACTGTCCAGTTCCTTAAGTTCATGACTCTAAAACTCTTAATCTTTCCATCACAGTCCAAGAAAAACATGAAAAGAAAAATAGGAAGAGAAACTAGCAGAGAAGGAAGTGAAGGAAAAAGATGATTATATCAGAGAAATAATCTATATCAAATGGTTGGTTACAAGTATCCTGGGTATCAATAATCATTTAAAATAGTTTCTACTGGAAAATAAATTGGATTCCAAATAATGACTTACTAAAGAACATTAGACTCCCAAAAAATTAAGTTGGGAACGTTATATGCATATAACATTTTGCATACTTTAATATACCTCTATAACTATTTTATCAATTTAGACATCTCTTATTAACACTCCTAGGAAATTCAATAACCTCCCTCAAAAAGAAAAAAAAATCCTTTGTGAAATTCAAGAGAATTTTCATTCACCTGAATATTCTGGGAGTTTGTGTGTGTTGGAGAGAAAATTGTAGTTAATTAAAATTTCTCAATATTTTAGGGCACATGGTTGGCACAGCTGGTCTAGCTCTAACTCTTGGTTTAGGCTTGGGTCATGATCTCATGGATCATGAGATCAAGCCCCACATTGGGCTCTGTGCTAAGTGGGGAGTCTGCTTGAAGATTATCTCCCCCTTCCCCACCCCCACTCATGCATTTTGTCTCTAAAACAAATTAAATCTTTTTAAAAATCGCTCAATATTTTCAAATTTAATCAGAGAACATGCCTCATTTTAACTCTTGATATTTATTGTTTTCAAAGTATCCATCCTAAAAAGTTCTTCTATCCACCTATTTAAGTTATACAGTATATAATGCTCTAATCTTTAATGATTTGGCATCTTATAATGGTGCCTAAATAAAGGTCATGATCATGAATATCTGATGTACAGGATATAAGGAAAGTTAACTAAAAATATACTGAGAAGAAAAGCTAAAGTCTAGAAGTCAGATTTTTTTAAAGCTAAACTCAATATGCTGTTTCCTGACCTAAGACCAGAAAACATGGTCTCTTAGTTTCTCTTTTTAAAAACACTGAATAAGAAAATATATTAAAGTTAAGTAATGACTTTGGGGAAGTTTTAGAGTTAGTTATCATTAACCTTATGTTACATTTCTCTTGTTTTCTTAACCTCAAAAAAAACCCAATCCAAAGATCATGGTTTTTCAAGTGACTTTTATGTGATAAATACTTTTGAAGTTATTTTTGCAAAACACTTAAAAAGGTACACCCCAAACATACAAATGTAGTGATCTGAAAGGGCATTTGCACCCCAATGTTTATAGTAGCAATGTCTAAAATAGCCAAACTATGGAAAGAGCCCAAATCTCCATCAACAGATGAATGGATAAAGATGTGGCATATGTGTGTGTGTGTGTATGTATACACACACACACACACACACACACACACACACATATATATACACACACATATATATATGGAACATTATGCAGCCATCAAAATAAATGAAATATTGCCACTTGCAACGACGTGGATGGAACTAGAGGGTATTACACTAAGCGAAATAAGTCAATCACAGAAACACAATTATCATATAATCTCACTGATATGTGGAATTTAAGAAACAAAACAGAAGATCATAGGGGAAGAGAGGAAAAAATAGAACAAGACTAAGCCAGAGAGGGAGACAAACTATAAAAGACTCTTAATCACAAGAAACAAACTGAGGGTTGGAGGAAGGATATTAAGGTGATGGACATTAAGAAGGGCATGTAATATAATGAACAGTGGGTATTATATAAGACTGATGAATCATGGGCCTGTACCTCTGAAACCAATAATATATGTTAATTAACTAAATTTAAATCTAAAAATATGGGAAACAAAGATACACTGTGTTCTAGAGGCTGATCATCTCTTTTATGATAGGTTTCTAAACTTCCAAATTTAAATAATGATTAAAGGTATAGCTAATGATCATTTTATTCTAAGACAAGTCAAATGTTATATCTTAAAATATGTCTTATTTGGTTTAAAATAAGCATGTTTATCATGGAACACTACATCAAAAACTAACATATAATAAAAAAAAGTTATATTAAAAAGAACAGGAATAGACAGCAAATACTAACAATCATGTTTTGGCCGAAGATCAGATGTAAACTTGATTTTATTTTTAATTATCTCTAATATTTTCTACAATGTAATACTGTAAGAAAATATTAGAATATAGTATTCCAGTAATAGCAATTCTATGTAAGATATAAATAAATAAATAAAATTAACATTTACAAATTTTTTTTTAAGATTTTATTTATTCATTTGAGAGAGAGGCAGTGAGAGAGCATGAGCGAGGAGGTCAGAGGGAGAAGCAGACTCCCCGTGGAGCTGGGAGCCTGATGCGGGACTCGATCCCGGGTCTCCGGGATCATGACCTGAGCCGAAGGCAGTCGTCCAACCAACTGAGCCACCCAGGCGTCCCAACATTTATAATTTTTGACTTATTTTATAGCAACTACTGATTTTCTTAAAATCTGAATTTTCTAAAGAAAAAAATACTGTAATAATTATTTTCTAAGAATACACTAGGTAGTTCAGGTCTTAGGCCAGGAAACAGCATATTGAGTCTTTTTGCTCTAACAATGGGATGAAAGTCACATAGTTTTGTTGCATAATTATTCATTAGGGTGTATATATATATATATATAAGCAAAATATTCTTACTAGATTTCACTGGATAGAAACTGGCCTGAATTAGTAAAAGTCATATATCATAGAATTATTTCAAAGATTTACTATTCTATTATTTTCAGTTAATTCCAATTAAATGGACCCACAAAATGCTGTCAATCAGATATCCAACCAAGCCCCTTTAATGAATAAATAAGACTTTGTTAGTAAATGTGGCATCTGGAATCTCAATAACATCCATAGTAGTTTAATGTTCTTGGGGGCAAGTATATAATAATTAAGAGTAACTAAACGATTCAGTTTTCTGAGATCTTATTCATCTTAACCAGTGAGTTTGTTAACCAGATGACACAAAGCTAGGTCAGAGTGCTAATGAATATGTAGCATCTCTTTTTTCAGCAGCAGAGAAATGTGGTTTCATAGTTTGCAACACACCTTCTGTATGTTCTCAACTGCCTTTTTAGGAGCTCAGCAGGGAAAAGAGAAATTGACTCTTTCTTTGAAGTTTTTCTTCTTTTTGGTCATGAAAGAGATGAGAAGGTTTGGCCTGGACTATTTCTGTTCATTCTCATCTTAACATAAGGAAATGCTATCTACACTCAAAATCTGTCTACATTCAATACATTTATTTTAGAGTAAGGAAGGTCCAATGCTTTTCTACTGACTGATACTATTTTCAATTTCTTCCTTTTTAAAAACCCAAGTTGCTTATGTATAGTACAGTCAATTCTGCATTCCCAACTCATTAGCCTCCTCAATTTTATCCACAGACTTTGCTCAAATAGCACTCTTCCTAGCACTTAATCACAGACTAGATACAGAGCAAACAGCAGGATGATAAAGGTTTAGATCTCAAACTCAATATCCCAAGTTCTAGTTTTCAACCTCAGAATCAGAAAAATTTCATCAAGCTCAATTATAATTTCCAAGCTCCAATATATAGAAATTTATGATTCAGATGTTAAAATTCTCATCCTTAGATCAGTTAACTACTCCTTTACTACAACATGTTTTATTTAACTGTGTCACCAGAAGGCTTCTTTGTATTCATGCTAGTGAGATGGAAAATAACATTCTAACCAGAGATAAACTTGCCAACTTGGCTTGATTCTAAGAAAACTACTTCAGGTATATGTATATTTTTTTCTTTTGGAAAATCTAAAAGCAAAACCTGTATAAATAATATCAACTCCTTATCAAAAAGCTGTCCCCTTAAAAGAAGAAAAGTTTTCTACAGGTTCTTAAATTAGCATTAAGTATATATGGAGACCCAGAAAATGCAGTTAGGAAACAAGCAAATTGAAAACAGCATTAACTTAATTTTCTCTTCTTTGGTTAGCTTCTGTGTGCTCTTATATGCCATTTGTGTAAAGCTTGAATTGTAAATCTGAAATATTCTTCCCTAATGGAATGTAAAAAAAAAGAAAGAAAGAAACCAAAGATGATTATTCTTACAACACAAACAAATTTAGCATTTATGCAGTAATACTGGGAACAGCAAAGACAATAACATACTTCACACAGTAAGCAGTTCTTTTAGTGCAGGTACATACAATCAGCCTGTTTCATAATTTGTTTGCCATTAAGGAATTCGGACTCTAACTTGATAACCTTTTTGATGGGAATGCTAATAATATTTGAAATTTAAGCAAGCAATGATGCAGAAAGATGCATAATAATGCTTTTGTGTGTGTGTTCTTTAAATTAGCCTTCATCTCAATGTGTCCAAAGAGTACTCATATTCAGCAGAAGTTTTGGGATAAGCTGAAAAATCCTCAAAAAATTATGAATAATGGTCCCATTAAGCCTCTAAGCTAACCGAGTAAATTACCAATGCATATTTATGGGAAAGAAGAGAACTTTGAAATAACCAATTCCGTTTCACAAGTGGTTTACTAAAGCTATGACCAAGCATAAAATCAGAATTTTTGTTATGTTATATAAAAGTAACTCAAAGTTTCCACAGCCTCCTGCTAGAAACCTATCCACCAAGCTGAATAAAGCCCCTAAATGATCATAATGGTACTCACACCTATTTGACATTCTTCTCAGAAACTGTCCATCATTATTCAGTAAAACAGACATATTAATATAGCTTTACATACTAAGAAACTCCCCCAAGACCTCTTAACAGTATGAAACACCACCCAAATCCAAGAAAGATGAGAGCAAAAATATACTTATTTCTAACAGCTTGGTATCAAGGGAAAAGAATGATCCCAAACTTCTCCACTTACCCAGGAGTTTTGCAATGATATAAAGGGCTTGTCCCCAAAGAAAGAGTTTTCCATCACGGCCACAGTTGCTAGGAAATCGCTTTTGACTACCAGGGTTTCTTTTCTCATATTCTACAAAATCAGCTGGCACATAATAGTACTTTGGTATGACAGGATAACCTATGGAGTTTAAAAATACATATTTAAAATACAAAAAATCAGTGTCCTCCCCAAATTTTCTCCTCAAGAAACTGAAATGTTAGAAAACAGAGACAGGTTGTAAAGGAAGTAAGAGATTTGATCAGCTACAGGAAATTGGATATAATGGCCTCAGAAACTGCCAGTGAAAAACATGGAAAAAGCTCCTTGATTTTAACACTAATTTGACAGCATATGCTATGCTTTAGCCAATAATATGTACATAATCTCCTTTAACAACATTTAATTTTAACACCTTTAAATGAGTCAATAAAAACACAGTATGCAAACATTTAGAGCCATACAAGTTTTCTTTAATAGGATTAGTCTGTAGAAGCATTACAAATGAGATACCGTGTAATCTCAAATGAAGAATTGTAGCCCTGAGCCATTGCTTAAAGCAAAGAAATCCTCATTTTAAACATCAAATCCAATATCTACCATTTAATATCATTGAAGAGAAAAAAAAAAATCCATCCTCCTCTGTGACCAACTTGTTTAAAACATTCCTTGAAGGGCACATGTTGTAATGAGCATGGGGTGTTATATGCAAGTAATAAATTACTAAATCTTTCTCCTAAAATCAATAATACTCTATATGTTAACTGAATTGAATTTAAATAAAAACCTGGAAATAAATAAATAAATACATTCCTTGATAGAAACTAAAATTTATCATTTTTAAAGCTTAAAATCTTTGTGGGTAACATAAAGAAAAAAACAACACTCTTGTAGAATGCTAAAGAAGACTTTTTGTACTATCAACCCTTAACTTATTTTTCCTAATAAAATGGCATAGATTTCCCCAAAATTTTCTTCCTTCATACATCTATCAATTGAGATATTTTATTTGTTTCCTTATTTATTTTAAATTCAATTATTCAACATATAGTACAAAACATTAGTTTCTGACATAATGTTCAGGGATTCACTAGTTGCATACACCACCCTGTGCTCATCACATCATGTGCCCTCCTTAATGCCCATCACCCATTTACCCCATCCAACCACCCACCTCCCCTTCTGCAAACCTCATTTGGTTTCCTGGAGTCAAGAGTTTTATATGGTTTGTCTCTGTCTCTGATCTCTTCCCATTCAGTTTCCCTTCCTTCCCCTATTACCTCTGCACTATTCCTTATGTTCCACATATGAGTGAAACCATATAATTGTCTTTCTCTGATTGACTTATTTCACTTAGCATAATCCCCTGCAGTTTTATCCATGTCAATGTAAATGTATTTCTCCTTTCTGATGGTTGAGTAATATTCCATTGTATATATGAACCACATCTTCTTTATCCATTCATCTGCTGAAGGATGTCTGGGCTCCTTCCATAGTTTGGCACTTATGGACACTGATGCTATGAACATTGGGGTGTATGTGCCCCTTTCTTTCACTACATCTGTATCTTTGCGGTAAATACCTAGTGGTGTAATTGCTGAGTTGTAGGGTAGCTATATTTTTAGTGTCTTGAGGAACCTCCATACTGTTTTCCAGAATGGCTGTACTAGCTTGCACTCCCACCAACAGTGTAAGAGGGTTCCCTTGTCTCCACATCTTCATCAACATTTATTGTTTCAAATCTTGTTAATTTTTGCCGACCTAACTGGTGTTAAGGTGGTATCTCATTGTGGTTTTGATTTGTATTTCCCTGGTGGCAAGTGACATGGAGCATTTTTTCATGTGTCTGTTAGCCATTGGTATGTCTTCCTTGGAGAAGTATCTGTTCATGTCTTCTGCCCCTTTCTTGATGGGATTATTTGCTTTTCTGGGAGTTCAGCTCCAGTTCTTTATAGATCCTGGATACATGCCCTTTATCTATAATAACATGTGCAAATATCTTCTTCCATTCCATTTCCTTTTAGTTTTATTGGTTGTTTCCTTTGCTGTGAAGAAGCTTTCTATCTTGGTGAAGTCCCAATAGTTCATTTTTGCTTTTGTATCCCTTTCGAGACACATTTTGAAAGAATTTGCTATGTCCAGGGTAGAAGAGGTTGCTGTCTGTGTTCTCCTCAAAGATTTTGATGGATTCCTGTCTCACACTGAGGTCTTTCATCTATTTTGAGTTTATCTTTGTGTATGGTGTAAGAAAATGGTCCACTTTCATTCTGCATGTGGCTGTCTAATATTCCCAACACCATTTATTGAAGAGACTGTCTTTTTTTCATCGGATATTCTTTCCTGCTTTCTCAAAGATTACTTAACCATTAGTTGAGGGTCCATTTCTAGGCTCTCTAGTCCATTCAATTGATCTGTTTTTGTGCAGTACCGTGCTGTCTTGATGAGAACAGCTTTGTAACATAGCTTAAAGTCAGGCATTGTGATGCCCCCACTTTGGCTTTCTTTTTCAACATTCCCCTGGCGATTTGGGATCATTTCTGGTTCCATTAAAATTTTAGGATTGTTTGTTCCACCTCTGTGAAAAATGTCAATGGTCTTTTGATAGGGATTCTATTGAAAGTGTAGATGGTTCTGGGCAGCATAAACATTTCCACAATGTTTATCCTTCCAATCCATGAGCACGGAATGTTTTTCCATCTCTTTGTATCTTCCTCAATTTCTTTCGTAAGTCTTTAGTAGTTTCTAGAGTGTAGAACCTTTAACTCCTTGATTAGTTTTATTCCTAGGTATCTTGGTTTTTGGTGCAGTTGTAAGTGGAATTTATTTCTTAATTTCTCTTTCTTTGGTCACATTGTTAGTGTACAGAAAAGCGACTGATTTCTGTGCATTGATTTTGTATCCTGCCACATTGCTGATTTGCTTTATGAGTTCTAGTGATTTGAAGGTGGAGTCTTTTGGGTTTTCCACATAAAGTATCATGTCATCTATGAAGAGTGAGGGTTTGACTTCCTTGCCAATTTGAATGCCTTTTCTTTTTGTTGTCTGATTGCTGAGGCGAGGACTTCTACTACTATGTTGAACAATAGTGGTGACAGTGAGCATCCCTGTCCTATTCCTGACATTAAAGGAAAAGCTCTAGTTTTTCCCCAGTGAGAATGATATTTGCTGTGTGCTTTTCCTAGATGGCTTTTATGAGATTGAGGTATGGTCCCTCTAACCCTCCACTGTGAAGAGTTTTAATCAAGAAAGGATGCCGTATTTTCTCAAATGCTTTTTCTGCATCAATTGAGAGGATCATATGGTTCTTGTCTCCTCTTTTGTTGATGTGATCTATCACGTTGATTGATATGTAAATGTTGAATCTCCCTTGCATGGCAGGAATTAATCCGACTTGGTGGTAGTGAATAATCCTTTTAATGTACTGTTGGATCCTATTGACTAGGCTCTTGGTGAGTATTTTGGCATCCATCCATGTTCACCAGGAATTTTTGTCTGCAATTCTCCTTTGTGTTGGGGGTCTTTGACTGGTTTGGGGATCAGGGTAATGCTGGCCTCATAGAAAGAGTTTGGAAGTTTCCTTGCATTTCTATTTTTTGAAACACCTTCAGTAGAATAGGTATAATCTCTTCTTTAAATGTTTGGTAGAATTCCCCTGGGAAGCCACCTGGCTCTGGACTTTTGTTTTGGGGGAGGTTTTTGATAACTGTTTCAATTTCCTTGCTGGTTATTGATCTGTTCCAATTGTCTATTTTTTCCTGGTTCCATCCTGATAGATTATAAGTTTCCAGGAATGCATCCATTTCTTCCAAATTACCTAGTTTGCTTGCATATAACTGCTAATAATAAGTGCTAATAACTGTCTCTGTTTTCTTGGTATTGGTCATGATTTCTCCCCTTTCGTTCCTGATTTTATTGATTTGGGTTCTTTCCCTTTTCTTTTGGATAAGTCTGGCCAGAGGTTTATGGACCTTATTAATTCTTTCAAAGAACTAGCTTCTAGTTTTGTTGATCTGTTCTACTATTTTTCTGGTTTCTATTTCATTGATCTCTGTTCTAATCTTTATTATTTCTCTTCTCCTGCTTGGTTTAGGTTTTATTTGCTGCTTTTTGTACAGCTCCTTTAGGTCTAAGGTTAGCTTGTGCATTTGGTACTTTTCTGCTTTCTTGAGAGAGGCTGTGATGGCTTTGTACTTCCCTCTAAGGACCGCTTTTGCAATATCCCATAGCTTTTGAATGGATGTGTTTTCATATTCATTGGTTTGCCTGAGTTGTTTAAGTTCTATAATTTGCTGATTGACCCATTCATTCTTTAGCAGGATGCTTTTTAACCTCCAAGTACTCGAGTTCCTTTCATATATATATATATATATATATATATATATATTTTTTTTTTTTTTTTGTGGTTGAGTTCTAGTTTCAAAGCATTTTGGTCTGAAATTATGGAGGGAATAATTCCAATCTTTTGGTATCAGTTGAGACCTGATTTGTGATCCAGTATATGATCTATTCTGGAAAAAGTTCCATGTGCACTCAGAAAGAATGAGTATTCAGTTGTTTTAGGATGTAATGCTCTGTATATATCTACAAAGTCCATCTAGTCCTATGTGTCATTCAGAGCTCTGGTTTCTTTGTTGATCTTTGGCTTAGATGATCTGTCCACTGCTGTAAGTACAGTGTTGAGGTCTCCTACTATTAATATATTATTATTTATACGGTTCTTTATTGTGTTTATATTTTTTTAAAGATTTTATTTATTTATTTGACAGACAGAGATCACAAGTATGCAGAGAGGCAGGCAGAGACAGAGAGGAGGAAGCAGGCTCCCTGCTGAGCAGAGAGCCCGATGTGGGGCTCGATCCCAGGACCCTGAGATCATGACCTGAGCCGAAGGCAGAGGCTTAACCCACTGAGCCACCCAGGTGCCCCCTTTATTGTGTTTATTAATAGGTTTATATAATTGGCTGGTCCCATGTTGGAGGCATAGATATTTACAATTGTTAGATCTTCTTGTTGGATACACCCTATAAGTATGATATGGTGTCCTCTACATCTCTTATGAATCTCTGTTTAAAATCTAGGTAGGCTGATATGAGGATTGCTACCCCAGCTGTTTTTTCTGTCTGTTGGAGTGGTAAATTGTCCTCCATCCCCTCACTTTCAATATGGAGGTGTCTTTAGGTTCAAAATGAGTCTCCTGTAGACAGCATATGGATGGGTCCTGCTTTTTTAACAATCTGAAACTCTGTGTCTTTTGATGGGACCATCAGCCCATTTACATTGAGTAACTATTGAAAGATATGAACTTAGTGCCATTGTATTGACTGTGAAGTCCCAGTTTCTGTAGACTGTCTCTGCTATTTTTTGGTCTACATTACTCTTGGGGTCTCCTTTCAATTACAGAATCCCCCTTATTTCTTGGGGGATTCTTTCTATCTGTCCTGCAAACACTTTCTCTCTCCTTCCATTCTCAATGACAGCCTTGCTGGATAAAGTGTTCTTGGCTGCATGTTCTTCTCATTTAATACCTTGAATGTGTCTTGCTGGACTTTCATGCCCGCCAGGATTCTGTGGATAGGTTTCATGTTATTCTGATGTTCCTCCTCCATAGTATGGAGTCCACGTTCCCTAGCTGCTCTCAGGATAGCTTCTTTGGCTTGAAGATTTGCAAGCTTTACTGTTACATGCCAGGGTGTTGATCTATTTTTATTGATTTTGTGAGGAGTCCTCTCTGCCTCTTGGACATGAATGCTTGTTTCATTCCCCAGATTAGGGAAGTTCTCAGCCATGATTTGCTCAAATATACTTTCTAGCCCTATCTCTGTTTCCACCCCTTGGATCCCAATGATTCTGACATTGGTTCTTTTCAAGGCATCATTAAATTCTCTAAGCCTTTCTTCATGGGCTATAATTTGTTTCTCTGTCTTTTCCTCAGCTTCTTTCCTTCCCATCAGTCTGTCCTCTGGATCACTTAATCTCTCTTGTGAGTCACTGTCCCTAGCTCTTAGAGCATCCAATTTAGACTGCATCCTATCAATAGCATTTTTAAGTTTGGTGTGATCAGATCTCATTTCTACCCTTAGAGATTTTGTATTGTCATGTATGCTTTTTTCAAGCCGAGCTATTAACTTTATAATTGCTCTCCTGAATTCTGTCTCTGACATCTTGCTTACATCCATATAGATTAGCTCTGCGGCAGAGAACATTGCCTCTGGTTCCTTCCTTTGTTGTGAGTTCTAGTCATTCTGCCCAAGAAGGATGGATCAGCGAATGAATAGAGTCCAAAATATCAACCATGACCCAAGCAAAATGCACCATATGAAAAAAATCTAAAATGATCTGCAGCCACCACAGAAATGCGAACAAAGCCAAAATGAACAAAACAATAAAATGGGGGTGGGGGGTGCGGTGGGTTGGTGGAGAAAGACTATAATCTCTCAGGGTGGACAAGCAGGGTGATCTACTTATTCCTGACTGAATTTAGGTTTGTGTATTAGAAAACACTACATCCCAAATATGCAAAGAAAACAAAGCATATATATATATATATAAACATATATATATATATATATATAAAATTTTAGGGCGCCTGGGTGGCTCAGTTGTTAAGTGTCTGCCTTTGGCTCAGGTTATGATCCCAGGGTCCTGCGACTGAGTCCCACATCGGGCTCCCCACTCTGCAGGAAGCCCACTTTTCCCTCTCCCACTGCCCCTGCTTGTGTTCCCTCTCTTGCTGTATCTCTCTCTGTCAAATAAATAAATGAAATAAATAAAGTCTTTTTAGGGATGCCTGGGTGGCTCAGTTGGTTAAGTGGCTTCCTTCAGCTCAGGTCATGATCCCAGCGTCCTGGGATCGAGTCCCACATCGGGTTCCTTGCTCGGCAGGGAGCCTGCTTCTCCCTCTGCCTCTGCCTGCCACTCTGTCTGCCTGTGCTCGCTCTCTCGCTCTCTCTCTCTCTGACAAATAAATAAATAAATAAAGTCTTTTTAAAAAATATTTTTTTAATAAATAAAATAAAATTTAATAGAGTGAAAAAAGGACTAGAATGAGGCACAAATCTATAAAATGTTGATGTGGAAAAAAAGGTTAAAAAGCAACTTAAAAACATAAATTGGTAAAGTAAGGATCTAGTTATAATGGGAAAAATGTAAAAAAAAAAAGTAAAATTTTAGACTGAAGGAAAAACAAGTTGTGAGGAAACACCTGGAGCTCAATATATTATTTTCCTATAGTGCTGGACTTTTACAGTCCCATGAGATCTATTAGCTTGTCATTCACCTATTCTTCCAGTCTGTCTTCTGGGGGAGGTACCTCCTGTTCTGCTTCTCAGGTTTCTTTGCCTGGGTGGAGTTGCGCCATCCCTTGTCAGGAGGATGGCCTCCAGGTGAGCTGGTCCTCTGTGTGGTTTTTGTTCCTTGGTGGCTTTTCATGCCTCTTTAGAGAGTTAGAGCAAAAATGGCCTTGACTGGATCCTTGGCCCAGAGCCACAAGATCACAGACCCCTTCTTTAGTAAACTTTCTGAGTGAAACTGTCTTCACTTCTGTGTGCACCAAGCTCTACAGAAACCCCTGGGTGACAGGGACTGCAATTCTCCTGGGAGCATTCCTAGAGACCCATGAGCATTTCTGCACTTTGTGTCTTTGGGACTGGAAGTATCTGTGGGCTTGCACATGTATACCCTCCTCCACTACTCCCAGGTGCCAGCTGGGTTCTGCTTTATTGTCCTTTCCAGAGCTGCTGCCACCCTGAGAGCTGTTGCCTGGTCATGGTGCAGCCCTTTGGACCCTCCCAGGAGTTGGTAACCTGGCCCACATGTCCTAGTCTTTTTCTGGTGTGCAGGCAAAAAGTGCTCTCGCTACTGGCCTGGCTCATAGTTTATGGTGACCTGAGCTGAGAGTCCCTCTTGGGCTCGCTGACTATAACCATTTTCCCCACTCCACTGCTTGGGTACCTATTGGTTCAGGCACCCTGGTTGTTTCTGTGTCTCCTGGGATCCTGAGACCACAGTGACCGACTTAGAATTCTGCCTTTTCCATTCCTTGAGCTCCTTTCAGAAAGGCAATCAACAGTGATATTTGTATCTAAAACCAGTAATAAGATATTTGATACACAAAGAAGAGTTTGAACATCACTCTCTGATCATGACAAAGACTAAACTGTTGTACACTAAACTACCCTCTCAATGCATCAATGATCTACCACTGAATACTAACAGATCTGATTCAAGGGATTGGATTTCAAACATTATATTCATTATACCATGCATTATACCATACATTATTTCTCACATTGGATAAATTATGATTTGGAGCATAAAGATATAAATAACTGGTTTCAAAAATTAATATTTATTTGGAATTCAAGGTTTATCCACAAATATTTTGCTACTTTAACATTACAAGTATTTTAAAGGATGAGCACACATTGTAAAGTTTTTATTTGAAAATACTTGTGGAAAACTGTAAAAAATATCACAAACTTCTCCTGAGGGAGGAATGAGGCCCAGTGCTGTAATTCCAAGTTTGTAGAAAGGGTCCATAGGACCACCCATTTTTTAGCCATACATCATGATTTTTCCCTTTCAGATAAAGGTTTTCAAAGCTGTTTACTTAAGAGAATATGTTCTTATTTTACTAATACTGATCTCCAAAGAATCTAGAGCTCCAAAGAATCTAGAGAATCTAGAGCTTCTTCTTTGGAACTATTAGTTTTTTAGTCATTCTGAAAATCAGTTATATTCTTTTATGGGCCCTGCTGGTGTTTAACTAAAACCAATATACTACTTGTAAGAGTCTTTTAGCCACTTTTAAAGTATTAAACCCATCCTCAAAGGATGAATCATTAGCACGAGGCTGACATTCAAAATAATATGCTAAAGGTCCAAGAAGTAACTCCAAAGATGAGGCCAATCTGTTCCGGGCAGTAGTAGTACCTTTAGGCTATGGCAGAACCTCTTAAGATAGCCCTCTGCAGGGGGCAGCATTCACCTGAACATAGCATCTCTGATGATCTGGAGAGAAAGCAGCTACTCTATATTATTGTTATACTTCACAGAGTGAAGGAATTTCATAGTAGGTAGCAGAACAAGAAAATTTGCCCACCTGGAAAAGTATTTTGTAATTACTACAACCATAATCACCTAAATTTATTCTTCAACCTTGTCTCGCCCAATGAACTCCTTTTATAAAAAACACACTTATAATAACAAATTAATAGATTATTCCTTATAATTCATTCAAGGCTTCATTTTTTATAATTTAATATAAGTTGTTATATTTAAAAAGGAGTAATTTATACATTTCAAAGTAACATTTAGGAAATATTAGGAAGAATTTCTTGACAAACAATCCAACTCTACCTTCTGTGGTCTGATGAAGTACTGGAGTCAGAAGATCCTGATACTCCTTTACTTGCTTGGGATTGCCTCTAAACACTCCTAAAATTTAAAATATAAAAACCAATAGCATATGAGCTCAATAAGCACCACAGAAATTTTGCCTTAGAAAACTGACTAGTCCATGGGGCACCTGGATAGCTAAGTTGGTTAAGCGTTTGACTCTTGATTTAGGTTCAAGTCATGATCTCAGGGTTGTGAGATTGAGCCCCATGTTGGGCTCCATGCTGGGCATGGAGCCTACTTAAGATCTCCCTTCTCCCTCTGCCCCTCCCCCTCCACTCCCTCTCTCTAAAAAAAAAAAAAGAGAAAGAAAGGAAGAAATCAACTAGCCCAGTTATAATTATTTTGTTAATTTTGTATGTAAATGATAAAAATAAAATTGGAAAAAAGTAATGCAAATATGTATGATATTATTCCATGAAATTGTTTTTAGGTCATGTTAACATTTAGAACCAATTATTGAATTTTAATTGAAATTTTTCTACTCTTAAGTGTAAATGTTATAGATATTCACAATGTCAAAGGTTATAATATCCATTATTACTATTCATAAAAATTTCTCTTTGCAAATATGCAAATATATTTGTATAATTTCTTAAATACTTCAAAGTATTTTTGAACTCTTTAAATGATTTAATATTCACCCAGAAAGTAGAAGAGTAGCATATAAAAATGCAGAGCAGTTAACATCACTGAAGTATAGTCTATTTTGCTAGCTGAAAGGGTCATATTTCATCTGCTTTTCTTTAAACCACTTATATCCTATAGTTTAAATTTTAGAAAAGCTCACTTACCATCAATCATCATGTAAAGGAAAAATATGGGAAATTCACATTCAATGCCATCAAATAGCTAAAACAGAAAATAAAATATTAAAAATTTCACTGAAGTTAATTATATTAGAACAATTATATTAATTAGAATAAATATATTAATTATATATAGAATGACTGTTAGAACAAAGATATATAGAAGTATATAGATTATACTGTATAGTATATTATACCATATAGAATATACATAGAAGTATGTAGTAATAACAAAATTAGACTGATATAAGTAGTTTAATTGTGCTTTTAAAAAAATTCTTAGAACTGTTGTTACTCAAAATCTCATTCATTTAATCCATCACACAGTAATCATTCATTCACTACTAAGTACTTAGTAATGCCTGGCACCAATTAGGCAGAGGGCTATGAAGACAAATAAATAGAGAACCTGCCCTCAAGCGCTCCTAGCCTAGTGGGGAGTCAGGCATGTAAATAAACTACTATAGTATTATATGAGATGTTTATACATGCTACATCAGGAATACAGGAAAGGAAACACCTGAGTCTGCCCAAGGGTTGGGAAAGGATAACAGTAAAGGAGATGCTTCAATTAAGACTTGATGGATTTCTTTGGGGAAAGGAGCTAAGGGAACTCTGTGCAGAGAAAGCAATAGTACAAACTACAGATGCATGGAAGGACAAAGTTTGCTGAAGAAATAACCAGCAATTCAGTATTTTTGGAACAAGCAAGCAAGAAATCGAGAAAATTAATGCCCAAGAGGTGGCCCAGCCCAGGCCAGCCAGATCAGGAAGGATCTGGGAATCATGCTAAAAGACTGAGACTTTGATCTGAAGTGACAGGGAAGCAATGATGAATACTGAGCAGAATCAGATTTACTCATCAGATTTACTTACGAGTTGGAAAGCTGGCAGTACTGAAGAGAGTTTGGGGGCAAGAAAAAGGAGACCAGCTGGAAGGCTACTTGGAAGCAATCCAAAGAGAAAATATGATAGCCTAAACTGAGGTTTCTCAATTTCAGCACTACTGACATTTTGGGCCAAATAATTCTTTGTTGTACAGGCTGTTCGTTGCAGCACAGAATCTTTACTAGCATCTCTGGCCTCTACCTTCCAGATGCCAATAGCACCCACTAAGTTGTGACAATGAAAAATGTCTACTGATATTGTCAAATGTCTCCTGGGGTGCAAAATCCTTTGCTTATGAATTACTAGCCTAAACCAAGGAGTTAATAGGAGGAAGAGACAGACATTAAGAGTTAAAAGAAGTTAAACCTGCTAGGCCTGGGGAGTGACAAAGAGAGCTAAATGAGACAGAAAAGCTAGAATGACTCTCAGGTTTGGGGCTTGGGCAAAAGAGTGGGACTTGAGCAGAAGCAGACTAAAGGACATTGAAGTAAGGATGTCCAAAAGGCAGCTGGATACACATAGTACACCCAAGGGGAGAAGGAGATCTGGGGTTAAGAGTGATAGCTGAAGCTATGATTGCATGGATAGCATGAAAAAAGAATAGGACTAAGGATGAAACTTGGGAGAAGAGCAATGTTTAGGAGGTGGAAGAAGAAGAACCTGAAAAGACAATGACAGAAGAGGATAAGGAAGAATGCGATCACAGAAAATGGAGAATATTCTAAGAAAGAAGACTCAATGAAAACATACAAATGCCAAAGAGATATTCAGTGAAAGAAGGTCGGAAAATCCTCCACTACCCAGTGACCTAAACTGACTGAAGCCAACAGGGCTACTGGAAAGTGTTAAAGACAAAGAGGAGTATAACATGAAGCAGTGAGTAGGAGGCAAACAAGGAGACACACCAAGAACAGACTATGCTTTTCAAAAGTGTGGCTATAAGGAGAGAGAGAGGACTGGAGGAAGAGAGGAGTAAAGGTTTTGGTTTGGGTTTTAAATGAACACCACTGTGCTTATGCTGAGGGAAAAAAGCTGACTGGAGTTGGGGGAGAGCAAGACAGAAGGAAGGGAGAAGTGAGGAAGATGAGGAGGGAAAAAAGAAAGAGATAGAGACAGACATCCTTCTATCAGAGAAGAAAACAAATGAGAGAGTAAGAAACCCAAGAAGTAAAAGAGAAGAGGATAGGGTGTACATATGGAGGGTTAGTTCAAGGATGAAGAACAGAAAACACCTTCTGTGAGACAGAGATGGAGGCAGGAATGGATGAAGGAGAGGTGCAGTGGAGGAGAGCAAATAGAAATGAGATGCTAGGCAGTAAGAAGTAAAGTCTGGGAACTTGAATACAAATAGGGAAAAAGCTGGAAAAACTTGTAAGGGAGTTCCTGGCAGAGTCACACAGCAGTGCTGACAAGCGGTGAAATCAACACTGAGGACTGAACCAAGATGGGTGTTCTGAATCTGGGGCGGCATCTGACTATAGCTGTGGCTTTCCACGCTGGTGCTCACCAGCAGGTACACGGACACAGAACCTCTACTGGACTGATCCAAAGATGAAAATTTGCAGGGTGGTAGCTACAGCAGGTCCAATTCAAATGTAAGTGCTACAAATCAGCTCAGGAAATGTATTAAGTAGAGAAGAAATATCTGAAGATGTTTAAGAAATAAATGGATCTTTTAACTCAACCTAATAGACTGCTGTAAAGTTTCAAATATGTACTCAATAACATGGTTCCTAATGCTTCCAGATGACAGTCAGTTGTTAAATTAAATAAGATGATAAATAGTTTCTCTAATTATCCAGCAAAACTAAGTGTGTGCTAAATGTTAAAAGAGTGGTATTTAACTGCCTAACAAATATTAAGGTACAATCTTGCCTAAACATTTTATATAGAGAGATTCATAAGTCCCTACCTATCTTTAAAGTTATGACCATGCGAACAAAAATAATTATCAATCTATACCACTAAAGGAAAACCTTCAGCAACGTGGATGGATGCTTACCCTTTTTTTGAGTGTGTAACAGAAAACTGTAAGTTTTCTGAACAGCTTAAAAATTCCTAGAATAAACCTAGATAAAATGGTATGTATGTGCATTTGAAATAAATGTTTTAAAACTAAAAATTTAGAGGACTATATTTCAAAGGGAAATATCTCAGTGAAATAGAAAAAAAGAGCACTTACTTAAGAGATTGAAAGTTGAATCACAAATTGGTATTTTCTATTATATAAGGCATACAGTATGGAGCAGATAGGCAAAGTACTGAAAGTTCAGTCGAAAATTTATTCATCCAATGAATCACCCCAGCCCAATATGAGCAAATGGGCCTCACTGCCAGTAGGGCTAATGCTTATCACTTACTCTGTGTCAAGAGCCATTTGAAGCACTTTTAGACATATGTTAGCTCATTTAATCCTCATAAGAACCTCAGTAAAAGGACAAATAATAGTAGCTATTATTATTTTACCAATGAAAAATATTAAGCACACAGAGGGGTTTATTAACTTGCCCAAGGCCAAATAGCTAGTAACTGGCAGAGCCAGAGTTCAAACCCAAGAAGTCTGTTTCCTAAATCGGTGCTTTTGACTACTCTGTTATGATATGAAATATTTTTTGATACCTTAATTTCAGCTGGTTTGTAGTAGCGTCTGTTGGGATCTTCCAATGATGTTCTATATCCATCTCTCAAGAAACGCTTAAATCCATATTTACCTTTTAATTTTCTAACCACTTTATCAAGTGTCTGGCTAAACAATGCTTCATCATCCAGGGCAAATGCAGGATAACTGATGCAGGGTAGTAGGGCAGCATCTGTGTTCTGGAGACAATAAGAAAAGGAAGGGAATGTAAATGCCTGCAGTGATATGATCAACATAGCCAAAGGAGAATCAGGGAGATGAAAAGTCAATAAGGTTATCTAACTGACAGTGAGATTGCTGTGCTCCAAGGGACAGACAGATATTTATATGACATGATTTGGTGAACCAATAAGACTTTATCCATTAATAAGGAGTATTTTCAAGACTCAAAACTGGATGCAAAGATATTAATTAAGGCAGTGTATAAAAATTTAACACCGATAATTACTAATTATAACTTGGTCTGTCATAACATTGGTTTATAATGGTAAAAAACAGAAAATAATCTGAATGTCCAACAATTAGCTGAGTAAATTAGCAGCCATTAAAAATTTATATTACAGGGATGCCTGGGTGGCTCAGTTGGTTAAGCGGCTGCCTTCGGCTCAGGTCATGATCCCAGCGTCCTGGGATCGAGTCCCACATCGGGCTCCTTGCTCGGCAGGGAGCCTGCTTCTCCCTCTGCCTCTGCCTGCCACTCTGTCTGCCTGTGCTCGCTCTCTCTCTCTTCCTCTCTCTCTGACAAATAAATAAATAAAATCTTTAAAAAAAATAAAATTTATATTATAGAAATGTTTATAAATAGGGAAATATGTCCATTCATAGAATGAGGTTACCAAGCATTACAAATAATATTCTTCCAGTTTTGTAAAATAAGAATAATATTACATATGTACATAAGAATGTGTGGAAACATATAAACTCAAATGCTATCATCCTAAAACTATAACTGAGTGGTGAAATAATGAGTGGATATTATATTATTACTGGCTTATTTTTGAGTTCTGTTTTATCATAATCTCGTGTTATTTCTATAAATTTCTATAAAATTATACTTATTTTTTAATATTTTTAAAATTTTTAAAGATTTTATTTATTTATTTGACAGACAGAGATCACAAGTAGGCAGAGAGGCAGGCAGAGAGAGAATGGGGCAAGCAGGCTTCCTGCCAAACAGAGAGCCCAATGCGGGGCTTGATCCCAGGCCCCTGAGATCATGACCTGAGCTGAAGGCAGAGGTTTAACCCACTGAGCCCCCAAATTGTACTTTTAAAATAATTATTTTATTTGCGTGTTTTCTAAGAATAGAGCCACAAATAGTCCCTAGAAAAATCTGTAATCAGGTATTACAGGCATATAAAAGTTTAAAGATGAATCACATGAGAGAAAAGAAACAAAGAAGGTAATTTTGATATTCAAAAGAAATATAAATCATGAAAAACATTTTTCTAATACTCTATGACCAAAAACTTCATTTTGGTATAATGTTGCTACTCTCTACACCCCCGTCAAAAAATAGGTCTAGTTTTCTATAGTTCTACAGAAGAGCCAAGGACAAAGTAGGTTTGCCCACACTTCCTGAATGAAACCTCCACAAGACAGTGGACTGAAGGGCAACATTTCTCTCTCCTCATCTCTTCTGGCAACCTCTAACATTTTAAGCACTTTCTTGAGGAAGCAATCAAAAATAGTAGTTCATATTCGTTTATTATAAAAATATCTCACATGAGATCTTGATTCTCTGGGTAACAGTGAACACAAAGTTTGCCTATTGCGATTGTGAGCATCGAGATCCACAAATATAACCGACCAAGAGCAGCCCTGGAACGAGAGAAAAAAAACAAAACATTTCCTAAATCAAGAAAAAATAACATGTAGAATGCTGGACATTTTGGCTGTAAGAAATCTCACAAACATATTAACATTGGTTGCATTTGAGAGTGTCATTACAGAAGATTTTAATTTTCTTTTTTATATTTTCAGTATTCCTCAAATTTCTTGCAATAAACACTAATTTGATAATCATAAAATATAAATGTTATTCTTACATTTTCCCTATTTCTTCTTAGTCTTTTATAATTCAAAATGTAGTGATTACAAGACAACTAATCAATTAAGTATATTTGTTTTAATAGAGATAAAAATAGGTTAACTAGCATTTTTGGCAAGGAATAAAGCAAGAATTAATTAGGATGCACGAAATCTGAATTATACAGTCTTAAAAAGAACACTGATTGTATGATCAATCTATACAAACTTAGATACAATCTGGAATTAAAGCTGTAAAAACCATTTGATTAAAATATGAAGATAGGAACATCTCTAATAATAATAATTCACATAATGCTAGCTAATATTCATTTGATAAGCACTGTTCTTTATGCTTCACATGGATTATCTCACTTAATCCCCAATATGTAGATATTATTATCCCCATTTTAATGAAGAAGATGCTAACTCCTAGCTTAACAGAGCAAGGGTACAAAAATCAGGTTTTGACAGAGTAGCTCACATCTTAACCACTGAGTTATACAATTCCCACATTAAAAAAAATATTTTTCATGTAAGAACCAAAAACTTAAACAAAAAACACAGATGTAACAAAAAAATGGCAATTGGTCTGATAACTAAGTTTTTAAAAGTTTATATTTAGCCATTAGTACTTTCCATATTCAAGAGCATAGTTATAAGTAAACATGGTTTTGTTCTTTTATTGGGGAGCTAAATATTTTGAAAACACAGAAAGTGAAATTGGAATACAAAGACTACTTCCACTATAAGAGAATACTTAGAAAAATACATGGAGAAAGGAAGATGAGAACTCATAACTTTCATGTAAATCTTGTCCAAATTTACACCAATTTCAAAGATGTATTCACCCTGAAACTAAAATACCTCAAATCAATCACCTAGACTGACACCCCAAATCTAGGACTACTGGGTCCTACATCCAAATATTAGATTCAATATATGTATATTTTTCCTGTTAACCTGATCACACATGAATATTAGCTCATAAAATAGAATAATTTTTCATTCATGGTATCATTTCTTAAATCTCTATTAATAAATGAACAACAGATGAGTAAAGCTAACTCTCAACAATGAGATTAATGCTAAACTGTTCCTTCCTACAATTTGAAAGTCTCAACTACTCATCTCTAACCACAAAATTGAGTACAACAAAAGCTTGATGCAGTAGCTACCATTGTCAGAGTCAAGTGCTCTCTCCTTCGAGAAGAACAAACAAGATAGGACTTGATCTCTTCTCTCAAGGAACTGACCCTGGTGATACATAGTCCCTAAACAATACGAATAACAAGCAAAACAAAAAGATAGCACATGGCAATACAGAACTATGTACCAAATGACTGGCTTAGATGAAAGACTACTAATGATAATAAGCTTCTTAAATTAATAGGAGAAAAACAATAGGGAACTTGGGGGGCTTTCTGGAGAAGGTAAACTAGAATGACGAATTTGGGGGGAAAGAGGAGCAAGGAGGGTGGTTAGAACAAAGGAGCAGAGAAATAAATGGGTATGAGATGTTGGGAATCTGTGAGTATAGAAAATCAGATTTATGGTTTATCTTTAGGCTGATAATAAAGTTAATTGCATGCCAAATCAGTCTGCTTTGAATTGAATTTTTAAAAGATACAATCTAAGTAGGGAAACTTATAAATAATGAAGTGAGGGGTGCCTGGGTGGCTCAGTGGGTTAAAGCCTCTGCCTTTGGCTCAGGTCATGATCCCAGGGTCCTGGAATCGAGTCCTGCATCGGGCTCTCTGCTCAGTGGGGAGCCGCTCGCTTCCCTCTCTCTCTCTGCCTGCCTCTCTGCCCACTTGTGATCTCTTTGTCAAATAAATAAATAAAATCTTAAATAAATAAATAAATAATGAAGTGAAATGGCAAGTTTGGCAATTCCTGACATTATCTGATTAATACAAACAGCCAACTTCTATTTTCTGGCCAAAATCAACGGCTTATTAACCTAAATTCAAAGTATTTGTTTCAGGTCTCTTTCTCTGCCAGCTTCTAAGAAATATACACAAAAGGAAAAACAATCTCATAATTTTACCATATTTTAACACTGAGATCAAGGTTAGTTAACTGTATTGTTTGGCTGACCTCTTAAAAAATACACCATGCTTTAGGTATATAACTCAGATTTACAGGAGAATAAAATTCATCCAAGGCCTTGGGTCACTATTCCTAATCAGAAGCAACTTTTTCTAAAAAACCATCAAGGAAAACCTACATATGGAATTAATTATCACCTTCCTTAAATTATCAGACACATTAATTTTAGGACTGTAAACTTGAAAGGAAGCTACATATGTCTCCATTGCTTTGAACACTTTTCATAATATGAGCAATCTCTCCAATCATCACCTTTTAGATTCTGGCCTCAGCTCATCTGTTAGTATCTTAATTCACCAGTTAAAGACACATTATATGAAAGGATGTTTTATATGTATATGTCACTGCAAAATATCTGATTAGCTTTGGATATTTTATTTTCATCTTCTATTTCCTGAAATCATCACAATTCTGCCATAATATCTCAACTCCAGCAAAAGAACATATTTTAAGACTGGTAGTTCAAACTTTAATCCCCAAATTGAGTTTCTGCAATTGTGTCCTAGTAAATACACTAGAATTTGTTTCAACCTGACTACCATCATGGGGACTTGAGTTTCAGTGGTGGGTAAGAGCTGCACTGAACCATCTACCCCAGGCTTCGTGACCACAACAAACATTTCTGAGATGGTACCAAGGGTGACGTCTATGACTATAAGCTTGCTGGCTTCATCCAGCATCAAAGAATCAAACAATGAAACTGGTTAGTACATCTACTATACATGAAATCATTTCTATTCTTCTGAAAACAAAACCAACACCACTCTGATGATACCACAGTCTTCCTTAGTTCAGTATCAGGCTACCTCTTAGCTTTGTGATAGATCCTGGAAATCTGTTTTCTTACAGAAACAATATTTGCTGATGGGCCTTACCCCTCTGTACCATGGCTATGGGTGGCCATGGGTGTATAAATAGCCAGCTTTTACATACTGACCAAACAGTAGCCTCTAGTAGCCCTTCCCACAAGCCATGCTTCTTTTCTCTATAAAAGATCCTACTTACATAAAGGAATTTTTAACTACAGAAAGAGATGAAGCTGAGAGTTAATTCTTAGGGTTTTAGAAGAGCAGAGCTGAGACTCAGACCCAGGAATCATGAAACTGTTGCTAACAATGCCAGTAACATTTGCTGAGTGTAAATTATGATTTATTTAAGTATTACATCTAATAATATTTCTGCATATTGTCATCATATTTATACAGGATATATTTTGAAATCATCATGAAATTCTCATGTTGAGGATTATATGAGTTATATTTCTAAATGCTAGAAACTAGCCTTTATAATAAACTTTACAGTAAAGAAATTAGGCCATTTTATCATACATTTTTCTTAGGTATTCTCTCACAAAAGAAAATAAGTTTTGAAAATAGTTTCAGAGTAAACATTTTATTTTGTTTTAAATATTTAATTTATTTATTTGTCAGAAAGAGAGAGAGAGCACAAGAAGGGGGAGCAGTGGGCAGAGGGAGAAGCATACTCTCTGCTTAGCGGGGAGTCCAACATAGGACTTGACTGCAGTACCTTGGGACCATGACCTGAGTCGAAGGCAGACACTTAATCAATTGAACTGCCCAGGCGTCCCCCTTTCTTTTTTTTTTTTTCAAGATTTTATTCATTGAGTAAATATTTAAATAATGGGTTTTTCCTTGAATAATAAAGCGAGTCTAATATTTAGAAAAAGAAAGGAAGTAGAAACACATGATAGTCATAATGAAAATGAAAAGCTTTTCCCACCCAGTAATTCCCATAAAAATAAAAATTAACATTCATCTTATACACTGAAGTACACAAAGGGCAAAAGGCAAGCCTTTCACATTGTTCAATATATGGATTCCTCTTTCAAAAGTTCATTAATTAAGAAGAAAATAGTGCAGTCAAAGGTACAAACTCTCAGTTATAAAATAAATCTTAGGGATGTAATATACAGCATGGTGATTATAGTTAATAATATTGTATTTGTATATTTGAGTGTTGCTAAGTAAATAGATCTTAAAATCTCCTATCACGAGAAAAAAAATTCTACCTATATATGTTGGTGGATGATAGTTGATTAATTAGAATTAATGTGGTAATCATTTTGCAACATGTACAAATATCTAGTCATTGTCACAGACCTGAAATTAATATTATATAATTTCTATCTTAGTAAAAATTTTAATTAATTTAATTCAAAAAAAGAAAGAAAAGCCTTAAGAGTTTTCCAAGAATTAGCATAGCTGACACCTCTAAAGGTGGAAAGCATTCAAGATCCATGATTTCCTATAGCTGATATTCCAGATTCATTAGCAAATGGCTTTGGTTTAATTCCTGGGTTTGCCTCTGTTTCATGACCTGCAAAAAGCCATCTCAACTCTCTGACCATTCATTTTGAGAGAAGGGCCATTCCAGCTCCTAAGATCTATGACTTGAAGAGGTTTCTTCGTTTGAACAAAACATTTCTTTGTTATATTAGTTCTTTTTCTAGCTACTGATTTTAGAGACCACAGCTCTTTTAAGCACATGAAGCAATATTATAAGATGATAAAACACTAAAAAGATCACATAATTTTTAAATGTGGTACTGTTTAGCAGGTACCTTTTTAATTTCATTGCTATAGTGATGGGAATCTGCAAAACTAGCTCTGATTATCCCAAAAAAAAAAAAAAGAAAGAAAGACGGAGAGGGGTTCTACTTGCAAGAGGTAACATCTGTGTGGCTACAGGAATAAAGCATTATTTGTCTAAATTTCTACCTGAAATAATCAAAGAATAGTCCAGTCAGTGAATATTTGGTGTATAACTCTGCCAGAAACACAAGCTAAACAAGGTCAAGAATGAACTTTGCTTTGGGACGCCTGGGTGGCTCAGTCAGTTAAGAGTCTGCCTTCAGCTCAGGTCCTGATCCTAGGGTTCTGGGGTCAAGTCCCACATCGGGCTCCTTGCTCTGTGAGGAGCCTGCTTCTCCCTCTGCCTGCCACTTCCCCTGCTTGTGCGCTCACACTCTCTCTCTCTCTCACTCTCATTCTGACAAATAAATAAAAATTTAAAAAAAAAAAAAAGAATGAGCTTGCTTAGAGCAGTTGTTCTCATCCTAGGCTGTGCATTAGAATTTCTGGGAAGTACAGGAAAACTTCAACACCCAGGCCTCCTCCAGACCAATTCAATCAGGATCTCTACAGCTAAAGCCTACACATCAGTATTGGTTAAGTTCCTCAGATAACTCCAATGCACAGCCAAGATTGAGAAATTATGGCTGGGTAATGATACCGGCAATATACTTATAACTCAAAATCAGAATGCATAAAAAAGCAGTTCAGTGCTTTTAGAGTTATGGCTAAGAGATCTCTGAGAGCTTTCTGGGAAAAGCGGGCTGAAGGCAGAGCCCTGAGAGATGGGGAGTTGGGAAAGGTGCAATTATGTGTGTGGGAATCTGGATAGGTGGAGGGAGTATATACAAGATACATAAGCTACATATGCTAAGATTCCAGTATACCAAAGGAGATGGCACAGCTGCAAAAAAAGAGCTGACCACTACTTCATAACATCCAACCTAAACATACAACTCTACTCAGCCACTATCTGGTAGGCCATGGAGAACAGAAAAGCAAGACCTACATCTTTTCAGACTGTTGCTATAACACTACTGGTTTAGTCCATGAGTCTTCTCCATCTCTTTGAGACACTCTCTAGAGGTTTTTCAGTCCAATCTCTTCATGTCCTTTCTTTAGAATTACCGTTAATTCATTAATAGTAACGAGAGATAACACTTACTGAGGGTTTAATCTTTGCCAAGCACTAAACTAATTGTTTTTTAATTGTATGAAAACCTTCTACGTTAGATCCTAGTATCAAAGTTATATAGCTCACTGGTAGGGGTACAGAGAAGACAGTGATCCTATTTCCTGGCTCGAAAAACAATGTCACTCCTTTTTGCCATATGCCAACTTGAACCTTTATTAAATTCAAGACCTGTAATTAAATTACAACTGCCATAACAGAAACCATACCACATTTTGCAGATCTGAATAAGTTCCTAAAATGTATCTTCACTGACTTAGCATTTTAATAGCTTAGGGTTAATCATAGTATCAGCTGGAAACTTCCTTTATCCTCCCATCTTAAAAATCCACAAGAGATTGCTAAAGAAAATTAGCCTACACCTTGATTGAGAAAAGTAACCTGTATTCCTACATATTATTGCCTTCCATTGACAAATCAGTCCATGGTCACTTGGTTAGGTATAGAAATTGGTTAAACATCTTATGAAAATTTAAGGCAACCCTCAGGATTTCCTTTTTATCCCAAAGAAAACGAGATTTAAACATAAAATTATAGCTAGCTGACGGTTAAGCTAGGATCAAAGTTTCCAATTCTTTGGCTACACATATTACGCAAATTCCCCTCTGTGTGAGATATACATTGATATATATCATACTGAAATCAACATGGGAA
Organism: Mellivora capensis; assembly: GCA_004024625.1. Classification (NCBI taxonomy): domain Eukaryota; kingdom Metazoa; phylum Chordata; class Mammalia; order Carnivora; family Mustelidae; genus Mellivora; species Mellivora capensis. The sequence continues at coordinate 54,654 of PISX010008917.1, forward strand.
CTGACACAGAAAATATATGATTTGTAATATCAAGAGTATTTTAAAATGTGAAAACGGGGTTGGTCGGCTGGCTCAATCGGTAGAGCGTGAAACACTTGATCTTGGGGTTGTGAGTTTGAGCCCCATGATGGACATAGAGCTTACTTAAAAAAGAGAGAGAGAGAGAGAGAGAGAGAGAGAGAGAAATAAAAATGTGAAAGTGCAATAAGAGATTTTGGGGGAAAGTTAACGAACAAAGAAAGTGAGAATTCTTTTTCAAAAGGTATTTTTAACTTAAGCAATGTTTTTTAGTTAGAAAAATATGATTTAACCGGCAAATCATATTCAAAGGAAAGGTTGATCAACCATGAGCTGCTACATAAATTTCACACATTCTTCGATCATAAGGAATGACCTGATAAATGACCAAATTAATTAATCATGCAATTCAACAAAATAATCAGTTTGTTGATATTCCTGTTTTGTTTTATTTTACCTGATTGCCAAAGAGGTTGAATCCATTAATTGCTTCCAGAGCTGCTTTTGCTAAGCCAACAGAGCTAAAAGAGAAAAGAAAATCCTTTAGAATTCTGATATCTGGCTACAAAATAAGAACGATTATCTACTGAATATTCACAAGTAAGTTTCTTTATTAACACTTATAATAACTTCCACGAGAAAAATAATGTCTAAGAGACTCTAATCTGACATTTCGCTATTTTAATTTTTCTTTTTTATGGTTAGTGATCTTCTGGGGAAAAATTTCTAAGTTCACCTTGATCTAGACAAATAGTCATACTATTGATGGGAGTAGTTTTAATCCCAGTATCATTTATATTCACTAACTCAAGGAAAAAAAAAAAGATGAACTTTAGAGGAAGGTGTATTATGATGACATGTACTCAATAATAACCAGGTTGGGCATCATTAGTTCAGATCAATTTAACAGAGCTTTCCTGCCATCAACACTGAGCCTTAAAAAAGATCTTGTATGTCATACACTTACCAGAGTTTAGTAAGAGCTTAATATACCCATTCAAACACTCTTAGCTTAGGGTCCAGTAAAGTAGGTATTATTTTATACTCAAAGAACAACTTGATCACCAACCTCTCATTTTTCACCACATTCGTCTCTTTGCATAAAATGTGTACTCCTTTGGCCTCTCAAATGCCATATACAATAGTGCTGAAAAATGGAAAGATCCTAATTTCATTAAAAATGTGACACTGGGGCACCTGGGTGGCTCAGTGGGTTAAAGCCTCTGCCTTCGGCTCAGGTCATGATCCCGGGGTCCTGGGATCGAGCCCCACATCAGGCTCTCTGCTCAGCAGGGAGCCTGCTTCTCCCCCTCTCTCTCTGCCTGCCTCTCTGCCTACTTGTAATCTCTGTCTGTCAGATAAATAAATAAAATCTTTAAAAAAAAAAATGTGACACTGTTGGGATCCTGGATGGCTCAGTCAGTTAAGCATCTGCCTTTGGCTCAGGTTATGATCTCACAGTCCTGGGATGGAGTCCTGCATCTGGCTCCTTGCCCAGTGGGGAGTCTGCTTCTCTCTCTGCCTGCCGCTCTCCCTGCTTGTAAGCTCTCTTTCTCTCTCTCTCTCTGACAAATAAATAAAGTCTTTAAAATAAAAGTAAAAAAAGAAAAATTGAAGAAAAAGTGACATTGTCATCTTATAAATGTTAACCTTTAAATATTTTAGATCAAATATCTGGTTTATTGCACTTACTGTAATTTTTTTGTTTTTACTTAAAGCAACAACATATGCCATTAATATCTTTTGAAAATATGGTCTATCATCATCTAAGCATTTCTTTAAAGCAGTGATTACAAAAGTATGGTCCCCAAAGCAGCAGCATTCTCTGGGAACTTGTTAGAAATGTCAGTTCCCACTCCTCTCTGGGAGTGGAATCCAACAATCAGTGTTTAAAAGCCCTCTAGGTGTTGGGCACCTGGGTGGCTCAGGGGGGTAAGCCTCTGCCTTCAACTCAGGTCATGATCCCATGGTCCTGGGATTGAGGCCTGCATTGGGCTCTCTGCTCAGTGGGGAGGCTGCTTCCCCCTCTCTCTGCTTGCCTCTCTGCCTGCTTGTGATCACTCTTTCTCTGTCAAATAAATAAAATCCTTTAAAAAATAAAAATAAAAGCCCTCTAGGTGCTTGAATGTGTTTTAAATTGAGAACCACTGTTCTAAGCTATTCATGTCACAATGATCCCCATTTTCTATGAGTTGTTTACATGAAATGTTCTCAAGTAAGCACTACTTTAATTACAGGACAGGGAAACTTATTTTGAAAGAATGGAAAAAGGTGGGAAACTGATTTTGAAATACGTGGATGGAAAGGTGGGGTAGACATAACTTTCCCTAATTCCTCTCATTAAATACAACTAGAAACCTTGGACACTTTTCAAGCAAACATAAAAAGGCTCAGAAAATGGAAATAAGGCAGACTGGCTAAGAACCTCAAGATTCTAGGAACAACACTTTTTTGCCTCTTATTTAACAGACTTAAAGAAGCCAACAACTAGGAATGCCAGTAGGTGCATATACAAAAAGCCCCAACAAAAACCTGCTCTCTTTAGCCAAAGGACCAGGAAAAGAGCAGCCTAGCAAAAACTTTTAGACAATAACCATTCAGAAAATAATTGTAGACTTAGCCCCACCCAGTCCTATAAAGGCTGAGTAGAAAACCTAGACTTTCACATTCTAAGTCTATAATGAAGAACCATACCCATTCACCAACCCTCCCAGCTCTGATGGTGTCACAAAAGTCCAAGGAGGAAGCCAAGATTTTTCATTCCCAATAGGTAGTAAGAAGGCTCCCCTCCTCATACCGTGAAGATTATACAGAGAGTCTAGATTTCCACTCCTACCCATCAGTAATGAAATGAACCTCCTTGTCCTGCTGGGACGGCATCAGAGGAAGTCCACTGGAGAGTCACGACTTTCACTAATGTCCAGTTGTAAGGAGAGACTAAACCTTTCCTTATCATGTAAGTGGAGGCCAACTGGGAATAAGTAATGAAGCATTCGTATCCCTTCCAGCTAGGCAGGTTATCAGTGGAAGCCTATCGGGGAACTATATATCCCATCCAGACCCAGAACTAACAAAGAATCTGCATCTTGGGTGTCAACAAAAAACCTGGCAATACATTCTCACCTGGCAGTAATACAGTGATGCTCCTGTCCCCTGCCACTACCAGAGTGGTATCAATAAAATACAGTCAAAGTAAAAAGTTAAAAAAAAAAGATTCAGGGTCTTATAATACCCAAATGTCTATGTCTCAATAAAAAAAAAAAATCACTCATCATATCTAAAAACAGAAAGATCTCAAACTGAATAAAAAAGACAATCAATAAATCCTAACACTGAGATGAAAAAGATGTTAGAATTATGGGACAAAATTTTAAAGCAGCCATGATAAAAAAATGCTTCATTGAGCAATCATAAATATGAGTGAAACATATGAAAACATAGAAAGCCCCAGCTAAGAAACAGATAGTCTCAGCAATTTCAATTCAATATTAGAACTGAAAAATATAGTAATCAAAGCAAAAAGCTCAATAGACAGGATTGATGGCAGGAAAGAAAAGACAGAAGAAAAAATAACTAAATTAAAAGATAAAACAAAGCAAAAGAGAGAAAATAGACCGTTAAAAAAAAAAAAGAAAAAGAAAACAAAGAGAGCCTCAGGGACCTGTGGGACATCTAACATTCATATCATTGAACTCCCTGAAGGAGATGGGAGAAAAGGACAGGGCTAAATAAAGTTCCTGAAATAATGGCAGAAAACTTCCCAATTAGCAAAAGACAAAAGCTACAGATTCAAGCAGCTAACTCAAACAGAAAAAAATAAAAATGTCCATGCTAGGACACACCTTAAGTCTTGAAAACTAATACAAATTAAAAATATTAAAAAGGGGTGCCTCGTTGGCTCAGTAGGTGGAGTGAACAACTCTTGATCTCAGGGTTCTGAGTTCAAGTCCCAGGCTGGGTAATTAAAAATCTTATAAAAAAAAAAAAATCTTGAAAGTAGCCAGAGAAAAACACCTGACCTGTAGGAGGAAAAACAACTGAATAACAGTGACTTATCAGAAACCATGAAGGCAAAAAGGAGGTGCCATGAAAGTTTTCAAGCACTGAAAGAAAAGAACTGTCAACTCAGAATCTTATATGGGTAAATACATTCGTTTATCAATTTATCTATCTGAGCAAGACATTCTCAGAAAGAAGAAAAATAAGTGATATGTCACCAGCAGATCTACTCTAAAAGTGTGACTAAAATAAGTTCTCAAAATAGAAAGGAAATGATAGAAAGAGTGAAAGAAAACAACAACCTTGGAACAATCAAAAAGGAAAAAAGAATATGGTAAGCAAAATATGGGTAAATATAACAGGCTTTTCTTCTCCTCTTACATTTTATAAATTATGTGTAATAATTACAGCAAAAGTTGTGAAACTGTGGTTGTAAACATATTGGAGAGGAAATACTTAAGATATTATATTATAGATGGGCAAAAGTAATTATTTCCCTCCAACTGGTACAATGATGATACCAATAAGCTTGACCTGTTGTGTATCAATAATGTAATACCTACAGCAACCACTAAAAAGCTACACAAAAAGATACACTCAAATCCAATATACATAAATAAAAATGGAATTCTAAAAACTGTTCAAGAACTTACAGGAAAGTAGAAGAAGAAAAACAGAGAAATGAAAAACAGAGAGAATAAACACAAAACAGAAATAAAATGGCAGACTTAACCCCAAACACATCAATAAGATCTAACTATACCAATTAAAAAGAAAGATTGGCAGAGTTGATTTAAAAATATGATCTGGGGAGTGCCTGGGTGGCTCAGTGGGTTAAAGCCTCTGCCTTTGGCTCAGGTCATGATCCCAGAGTCCTAGGATGGAGGCCCGCTTCAGGCTCTCTGCTCAGCAGGGAGCCTGCTTCCTCCTCTCTCTCTCTGCCTGCCTCTCTGCCTACTTGTGATCTCTGTCTGTCAAATAAATAGATAAATAAAATCTTTTAAAAAAAAATATGATCCGGGGTGCCTGGGTGGCTCAGTTGGTGAAGCATCTGCCTTCAGTTCAGGCCCCTGGGATTAAATTCCACTTTGGGCTCCCTGCTCAGCAGGAAGTCTGCTTCTCCCTCTCCGCCTGTCCCTCCCCCACCTCCGCTGTGCTTGCTTTTGCTCTCTCTCAAATAAATAAATAATATCTTTTAAAAAACAACAAAAAACAAAAATAACCATGACCCAATGATGTATCATCCATAAGAAACTTAACTGAATTGTAATAATATAGGCAGACTGAAAGTAAAAGGATAAAAAGAAATATCACGCAAACATTAATTTTAAAAAAGCAAGAGTGACCAAAAGAAAAAGAAAAAAAAAGCAAGAGTGACTATTTAGTATCAGATAAAGTAGACAGCAGAGCAAAGAAAATTACTGGAGACAGAGAGGGATATTACATAATAATTAAATGGTCAATTCAACAAGGAGACATAGCAATCTTAAATGTGCATGCATCAAATAAATGAGCTGCACCATACATGAAACAAAACTGACAGAACTAAAAGGACATATAGACAAAACCACAAATATAGTTGGGGACTCAACACTCCTCTCTCAACAATTAGTAGAACGACTAGACATAAAATCTGCAAAGATAGAGAAGAACCTCTAGCCAGCAGAATCTAATCAATATTTTTATAACCTTATTGCTATGGACCAAATTATGTCCCCCAAATACACATACATTGAAGCCCCAACCTTCACTTTTATATATTTGAAGATGAGGCCTTTAGAAGGTAATTTGGTTTAGATTAGGTCATGAAGATGTGGCCTTCATGATGGCATTAGTATCCCTATAAGAAGAGATACCAGAGATTTTCCTTTTTCGCTCCCTCTCTGCCATGAAAGGCCATAGTAAGATGGTAACTATCTATAAACCAGGAAGACAGCCTCACAAAATTGGGTGGCACTTGGTCTTGCTCTTGGACTTTCTAGCCTTCAGAACTATAAGAAATAAATTCCCAGGCTTTAATCTACCCAGTCTATGGTATTTTATGATAGCCCAAGCTGACATAAAAATCTACAGAACACAAGTTGAGTATACCTTTTCTTCAAGTGCCAATCAACATATACCAAGATAGATCATATCTTGGCCATAAATAAGACCTCAAAAATATAAAAGAACTGAAATCATAACCTGTTCTCTGACTACAATGGCATCACACTAGAATCAACAATAGAAAGACAACAGGAAAATCTACCAACACTTGTAACAAAACAATACATGCCCAACTACACAATTCATGTAGGTCAAAGAGGAAGTCTCAGGTAAAATTTAAAAAATATACTTAACATGAAAAGGAAAATAGAACATAAAAGGTTGTGTGGTAAAGGTAAAGCAATGTTGAGAGAGAAATTTATAACACTAAATGCATATCCTAGAAAAAGGAAGAAAAAAAGCCTCAAATTAATTATCTAAGCTCTAACATAAAGAACCTGGAAAAGAGCAAAATAAACCCAAAGCAAACCAAAAAATAGAGATGAGAGCAGAAATCAATGACATTAAAAATAGAAAATAATAGAGAAAATTAATGAAACAAGTGATTCTTTGAAAAGCTAATGAGAAGCTGATAAATCACTAGCAGGGCTGTCAAAGAAATAAAACAATAGACAGAAATGACCAATATTAGGAATAAAAAAGGAAATATCATTACAGACATAGCAGACATCAAAAGGGTAATAAGAAAACACTACAAATAATTCTACATACATAAATTTGACAGCTTACCAAAAAAATCAACCAATTCCCAGAAAAGCATTAACTACTATTACTTCCCAATATAAAATAAATCATTTGAATATTCTCATAACTTTTAAGGATATTTAATCCATAATTTCAAAATGGCCAAAAAATAATAAATCTCCAAGCCTAGCTGATTTGATTAGAGAATTTTATCAAACATTTTAAAAAAAAGTTAAATTCAATTCTATACACTCTCTTCCAGAAAACAGGAAAGAAAGTACTTTGGGTTTTATTTTATGAAGCTAGCATTACTGTAATACTAAAACCAGACAAAGGCAATGCACAAAAAACAATTATACACCATCATTCCTCATATATGTGTGTGTTTGGTGTGTGTGTGTGTGTGTGTGTGTGTGTGTGTGTGTGTATTACCAAACAGAATTTAGCAACATATAAAATGAATTACCCTGACCATAACTAACCAAGTGGAGTTGATCCCAGGGACACAAGGCAGGTTCAACAATCAAAAATCAATCAATGTAATCCACCATAATATTAACAGGCTAAAGAAGAAAAATCACAAGATCACATCAAGTCTGTGTAGTATTGGTGGAGGGATAAACACCTAGAACCCAGAAAGAGACTGACACAAATATGCCCACTTTATTTTTTTTTTTTTTTTTTTTTTTTTTTTAAAGATTTTATTTATTTATTTGACAGACAGAGATCACAAGTAGACAGAGAGGCAGTATGCCCACTTTATTTTTAACAGGAGCACAAAGGCATTTCAACAGAGGAATGATAGTCTTTTTTTTTTATTTATTTTATTTTTAAAGATTTATTTATTTATTTATTTGACACACAGAGAGAGAGATCATAATTAGGCAGAGAGGCAGGCGAGAGAGAGGAGGAAGCAGGCTCCCCGCTGAGCAGAGAGCCCAATGTGGGGCTTGATCCCAGGACCCTGAGATCACGACCTGAGCCGAAGGCAGAGGCTTAACCTACTGACCTACCCAGGCATCCCGGAATGATACTCTTTTTAACAAAGGCAAATGATGCTAGAACAATTGGACATTCTTAGGTAAAAAACGAAAAAAGGAATAAGAACTTCAACCTTAGTCTCATCAAACAAGATTAACTCAAAATGGTCATAAACTTAAATACAAGACATAAAATTATACAACTTTTGGAAAACAAGTTGTTGAAGAAAATCTCAAGGATCTAGAGTCAGGCAAAAAGTTTTCTGACTTTATACCACAGGTACAATCCATAAAAGGAAAAATTGATAAATTCAATCTCATCAAAATTAAAAGTTTTTGCTCTGTTTAGACTCTGTTAAGAGGATACAAAGACAAGCTGTAGTAAGGAGAATATATTTGCAAAATACATATCTGACAAAGGACTGGTATCTAGAATTAAAAACTATCAAGAAATAACAATAAAAAAACAACACAAGTAAAAATGAGCAAAAAGCATGAAGAGACATTTCACTGAAGAGAATTTACAGATAGCTACTAAGCACATGAAAAGATCCAACATCATTCATTATCCACTAGGAAATGCAAATTAAAATCACAATGAAATACCAGTATAAACCAATCAGAGTGCCTAAAATAAAAAAAAAATAATGGTAACACCAAATGCTGGCAAAGATGGAGACAAAATGCTGGTGGGAAAGTACAATGATACAGGGATCTGGCAAACAGTCTTGTAGTTTCTTTAAAATCTAAACAGCAACTTCCTACCAACTGTACTACTAGGCATTCATCCCAGATAAAAACTTTTGTTCACACAAAAACATGTAGAGAGAACATTTTGTTGTTGTTGGTTGCATGTGCTTTAGGTGTTACATCTAAAGTGTACTCTTGTCTAATCCAAGGTCGCAATGATTTACAACTATGCTTTCTTCTAAGAGTTTTACAGTTTCAGCTCTTACATAGAGGTCTTTGATCCATTTCCAATTAGTTTTTTTTTATTAAAATATAATGTATTATTTGATTCAGGGGTACAGGTCTGTGAAATTAGTTTTTGTATATGGTGTGAAGTAGGGTTCCAAATTCATTCTTTCGTATGTAGATATCCAGTTGTCCCAGCACCATTTTCTGAAAAAAACTATCCTTTCTCCACTGAATTGTCTTTGCACCTTCACCAAAATCAACTACCATAAATGTATGGACTTATTTCTGAATTGTCAATTCTATTCTATTGATCTTTATATCTGCTCTTAAGCCAGTATCATACTATTTGATTATCATGGCAATTACTCTACATATAATAAGCATAGTACTGTAGTAAATTTTGAAATGGAAAGTGTAAACCAAATTTTGATCTTTCTCAAGGCTGTTTTAGCTAGGCTGAGTCCCTTGCATTTCCATATGAATTTTAGGATCAGCTTGTCAATTTCTGCAAAAAGACACTTGGATTTTTGGTATAGATTACACTGATCACAGGATATCTTTACATTTTTGTATGTTTTCACTAATATCTATGCTGACCATTTTACCCTAGTTTTCAAGAACAATTGAGCTAATAATCTGGGTTTAAGATATTGTCCTACTGACTCAAATCTACAGTCTAGTATTTCACCACCAGTAAAGGAAGTACTTGATGCTTCCACCAGTTAAACAAATTCCATAATATTTCACACGGTACTTCTGGTATACTCAAGACAAGGACAGTGGTCTCTTTTCATATCCAAAGACATTTTAGAGAAATGACAAAGCCTGGAACCTAAAGGAATTCTGTCCAAGTATATGTGGAATATGTGGTGGTTTAATGCACAAGCACTTATATGCATCTAACCTTGGTAATACCAGAAAGTCCTCCTTACAGTGAGGTATATGTGCTAATAAGATTTTTTGCAGTATTTTGAGAAGTGAGAGAAAATAACTTATTCAAAAGGCAAATAAAAAGGAAACTCTGTACTAAAGGAAATACATAATGTAGCCAGCCCAAGGTTCTGTCTTTAACAATGGTACATAAAAGCAGTTACGAGATGAATTTGGAAATTGTCTTAATAAACCATTACAAAAGAAAAAAACATTGTGCCTAGAATACAGTAAATGTTGAATTCTGTCCATTTTAACCTGCTTTCCTGATACAATTGGTTAAATAATTGGACTTAATTGAAATTCACAAATACATTAATTTACCAACCACTGGTTATTTGAATCTCTGGCAAAAGCAAGCTATTTAGAAACACAAACATATTCCTAATGTGATTTACATTTTATTGGCAAATAGAATATATTATGTTGCAAGAATTAAAAATATTTTACTGGTACAAGATACTCTCTGAAAATTATTCTATGATTAGCTAATGAATATATTAATATTAGGGGACTATTGCCAATAGAATATACATCAGTTTGTTCTTACAAGGTGTTACCTCAACATTCATTTAAAAGGGCTAAAAGCAACATTTCTTGGGATATTGTAATGTGATTTGTTATAGTAATGTGATTTGTTACATAAATCAAGCTTTACTAGAAAAAAGGATGGGTTTAGACTAAGTGATTTACAACCCACCATGGTATCCAAAAACTGAGGCTATAATGGATGCTCATGAATTGTTTAGTATGGTAAAAATTCATAAAATGAAGCACAATGGATGGATAGTTGCTTCTATCACAACTCAATGACTGGAACACCAAAAATGACTGAAAAAGACTAAGTAACTTCAAATAACAAGAACTATATAGAAAAAATGGACACTAAGTGCATCTTAAACTAAGTGGTGTTACAATAGTTACTTACCTGATATTTTAATAATGGTTTTCTTTATTGGAAAAGCCAAGAGAATAGAACATAAAACCATTAAAAAAAAACCTTGAAAAAAAAAGATTTAAATTTTTGCTTCTACAGTCCCCTTTATATTGCAAATACAAGATTTAACAAAATGAAAAAAGGAAATTATGCTGTTAAATGTAAAGTTCTCTTTAGGAGTCAATGTTCAAAAACTTATCTTTCCATTTGGGTATATATCTACATTACTAATTCATTAAATACTAAAGTATTGCTTTGTGCTTCCCAATAACCAAAGCAATTCAAGATTAGGTTTGAGATTCAATCATATCTTACAGAGGACTCCTCTCATCTCCAAAACAGAGTTTTGGTTTAAAGAGTTTAAAGGTAGCCTGAGGAATTGGAATGTCCTTATATAAATGAAGAGGGGAAAATATTAAAATTAAAATACATGAATTAAACTTGGAAAGGTTGAGAAGACTACTTGGATATTTAACTTTGGGGGTTAAGAATTAGTGCTGCAATAAATATGTACCAAAATTATATGTGGAGGAAAATACAATTAAATCAAAGAAGAGGATTTTTAAATGTATAGGAACTTGCTAAAAGACTGAGACTGTACAGGAGAAAAGAGAATTATCTGATATAGTTCCAGACACCTTAGCAGAAACTGAAAAGAACATAATTGCTTGAGGAAAATAGGGTCAACAGAAAAACCAGAAAACTGGGAATGGTTACTTTGGAAATGTTTTTAAAAAGATTCATTGTAAGCTTAGAGCAATAGACCCTTTACTAAAACCCTCGATAAAGGTGAGGTTGTTGCTAGAATGGGGTTCAGATAAATGTAATGAGATCACTTTTTACAAAAAACTTTGGGGTTTATCTAAGAAATACTAAATAATTAAAGAATTTGAACTAAAATAGATACCAGCAAACCTGGGGCTGAAAAGGGCAGATCGGCAAGGGACTAACCAAAGCACTAAGCTGAATCAAACTTTAATGATTACTTAAAGATATCCTTAAAACTTTCCAAAATTTCACCAAGACTGCACACCCTGCTGTTATTTCAAACTTTAGGAAACTTTTTAAGACTTTAAATTACAACACGATATAGTTGAAACAACTTTCCATTTGGAGGCCAAACACCTGGAATCCAGTTCTAGCTCTACTACCTAGTGATTTGTATTATTTAAGGTATGTGTTGGGGAAGAAGCACAAAACCCTCTAAACTTTAACTTTCTTCTGTATAAGGCAGTAATATGTTCCTGGTGTGGCCTAAATAAAAAATATTCTGTAACTGTACAGAACCAGAGATTTCAATTATTAAGTAACAGCAGAGCTTGGATGCTGAAGAGGGAGCCTCTGACCTGAGAATACTACACCATGCATATTGTGGGCCCAGAGGCAGAAATCTTCTTTGATCAAGATGCAGCTTAGAAGGGATGTTTGCAATGAGGCAAGGAAAGAAGAAACACTTATCAAGCCAGTCACTCTGGCTAAGACCTTAGTGAGTACCAAGGAACTAGTCCGATTGTGCTCTTTTACTGACTCCTGCTGAAGGACCGTATAGCACAGAGATGAAGAGAGGAAAAGTAAGTTAGAAGACAAAGGACAGTATGAATACTTACTTATGAGAGCAATTATCATATATTATTTCGGGATACAGAATTTCAGGATGTCTGAAACATCCTGAGAACAGCTTTAGGATATAACAAGGATATTGTATTAAGCAGTAAAGATCACATCCAACTAGGAACAGATAGTTCTGGGATAGATAAAGCGTCCCTGTCTAGTAGCAGCTCTACATTCTATTACCCATGTATAAGTGTAGGCTACCAGCCTCCTACCACCATTGCCATTACTGAGCCCATGAATGCCATGAGGCTCAGACCTCCTGCAGTTTCAAAACACCCTTTTGGCACCAGACATGACAGATCCAAAACATGCTTGTAGAGATCTGAGTTCAGAAATGTTTGGGGAAAAAAAATGCTTAAAGTTCTTCTGGGGAATTGTAAGGTAATACACCATAGAAAATTAGGAGATCAATGTTAAATGTGTAAAACCCACTATCCAAATCTAAATGGCAAACTTCATTTCCCACCCATTTGAATAAAACTGACCTGCCACAAATTAAGATTGACTTTGCATGCAAAAGATAGCAAAGAACATCACATAATAATCTTCTGAGTCTTGAAATAAAATCCTTAATGATTCAATTTAAAAGTCTGGCTCTGTTACATGCAAACTTGTTGGAGCCTCTCTGTTTTTTCACTGGAGACATTGCAATACCTTCACTTTTTAGGGTTAATGGTAACCTTTACCCAAGGTTCTTCCTGAGTTTACTACAGTAAACAGAAAACGGAAAAACAGAAAACAGTAAACAGTAAACAGAAAAACCCTTACTCCAAATATTATATACTGAGAATGTCAGTGGGTTCACAATGGAATATAAAAAACGGTTATTAAAAAGCAGGGAAGGGTACTGATAAATCATAAATACTGAAAAGAAGATAGATTTTTAAAATCACCTTTTCTAATTAGATCCACTTTCTTGCAATTTGACTGATAATCTGGAGTGTTAAGAACTTAATTTGAATGATAGCTGAAACATAACTTCCTATTTATTTTCCTATTTTTAGAATTTTTCAGAATTTGCTTAATGCCTGAAATGAACTTCCCACAAATCATTTTTCTACTCCACTGACTTCTTTCCTGATTGCTACTATCCTGCTCTATATTTCAAAATGCCTCATATAAATCATAAACTTGGAGAAAAATGTGTGTAAATTAGTTTCCTAAAGTTAATAGAAAAATCTTCTTTGTTTCAATATTTGTTATTAACATACTCTGAAATGTATAAATACTCTTGCATTCTAATGCATACTTCTGCTTAGGTATTCAAATGATTTGTATATGTTAACTCCATCATTACAACAACTTTATAAAGTAGAAACTATTGTGGGTTCATTTTGTAGATGAGGAAACTGAGGCATGAGGATATACAGCTAGTGATCTGGAGCCAATTTTTAGTTTACTAAGTATCTTAGATCAGCTTAATTTTTTTGAGTATGATTAGTCGTTCTATTAAAAAAAGTATATCTTCTTAACTAATGATTCCTAAACTGTTCCTACAGTTCATTTAAGTCCCAATGATCTAAACCTACAGTTGATAACCTTTAAATCTTAAATCTTTTAGTGTGAAATTGAGAAGGCTAATTAATTGTACAATACTTTTTTTTAATTCAAGTATAATTAACGTAGAGTGATATTTTAGTTTCAGGTGTACAACACAAGGACTCAACAATTCTATAAATTACTAAATGCTCAAGACATGTATATTCTTGGGGCACCTGGGTGGCTTAGTCAGTATAAGTGTCTTGACTTTTCATTTCCACTTAAGTAGTGACCTCAGAGTTGTGAGATCGAACCCTGCACTAGGCTCCATGCTGGGCATGAAGTCTGCTTAATAGTCTCTCCTTCCACTTCCTCACCTCCCACTCTCTCTCTTCAAAAAGAAAGAAACAAACAAGAAGACATACACTTTTGGGAAACCTAGCTGGCTCAGTCAGTAGAGCATGAGACTCCTAAACTCAGGCATAAATTCAAGCCCCATGTTGGATGTAGAGCCTACTTAAAAAAAAAAAAAAAATTAGAAGATATGTGAATTCTTAATCTCCTTTATTTGACCCATCCCCCAACCTTTCCTCTGGCAACCCCAAGTTTGTTCTCTGTTTTTTTTGGTCTCTTTTTGTCATTGTTTTGTTTTATAAATTCCACATATGAGTGAGATCATATTTGTCTTTGGTATTTGCCTTTCTCTGACTGACTTATCTCACTTAGAATTATACTTTCTAGGTCCATCCATACTGTTACAGATGGCAAGATCTCATTCTATTTTATATGGGTATAATGGAATATATATAGATATCACATCCTATGTGATATAACCTTTTTTATTCATACATCTATCGATGGGACACTTGGGTTGCTTCCATATCTTGGCTATTGTACATACTGCGGCAGTAAACATAGGAGTGTACGTATCTTTTCAAATTAGTTTTTTTTTTTGTTTTCTTTGGGTAAATACCCAATAGCAGAATTACTAGATCATATAGTAATTCTATTTTTAATTTTTTGAGGAACCTCTATTCTATTCTCTATAGTGGCTGTGCCAATTTGCATTCCCAACAACAGCACACAAGGGTTCCTTTTTCTCTACATCCTCGTCGACACTTATTTCTTGTGTTTATGATTTAGCCATTCTGACAGATGTAGAATGATATCTCATTGTGCTTTTAATTTGTATTTCCCTGATGACCATCTTTTCATGTTTCTGTTCATCTCTGTAGGTCTTTTTTTGAAAAATGTCCATTCTGTTACTCAGCCCATTTTTTAAATCACATTCTTTGTTTATTTGATGTGGAACTGTACAAATTATTTATATATTTTGGATATTAACCCCTCAACAGATATGTCATTTGCAATACTTCTCCCATTCAGTAAGTTGCCTTTTTTGTTGATGGTTTTCTTCACTGTAAAAAGCTTTTATTTTGGTATAGTCCCAATAATTTAATTTTGTTTTTGGTTCCCTTACCTGAGGAGAAAAATATTTCTGTGACTAATGTCAAAATAATTTCTGTCTAGGTTTTCTTCTAGGAATGTCATGGTTTTAGGACTCACATTCAGGTCTTTAATACATTTTGAGTTTACTTTTGTGTACAGTATAAGAAACTGGTCCAATTTCATTCTTTCGCATGTAGCTATCCAGTTTTCTCAATACTATTTGTTGAAGAGGCTATCTTTTCCCCATTCTGTATTTTTGCATCCTTTGTTTCAGGTTAATTAAACATATAAGTACGGGTTATTTCTGGGCTCTCTATTCTGTTCCATTGATCTATGTCTATTTTTGTGCCAGTACTATACTGTTTTGATTACATAGCTTTGTAGTATATCTTGAAATATGCAACTGTGATATCACTAGCTTCGTTCATATTTCTCAAGATTGCTTTGGCTATTGGGGGTCTTTTGTGGTTCCATACAGATTTTAGGATTAATGTTCTAGTTCTGTGAAAAATTTCATTAGAATTTTGATAGCGATTGCATTAAATCTGTAGATTGCTTTGGGTGGTATGAGCCGTATAATAATACTGGTTCTTCCAATCCACAAGCATGGAATATCTTTCCATTTGTTTGGGTCATTTTCACTTTCTTTCATCAATGTTTTATAGCTTTTGGAGTATAGCTCTTTAACTTCCTGGGTTAACTTTATTCCTAGATATTTTATTTTTGGTGCAATAGAGCAAAACTTTTCAGTAAAAGGTGCAGTCAGTCACTAAAGCTATTTCCCTAACCTTAAGGAATAAAGGAAACTCATATACCACTAACATCAGTCATAAGCTATTGTTGTTTATGAACCCCACTAAACCAGAATGCAAGATGTTGATCACATCTCCTACAGAAAACAATAAAATGTTAAGTTTTGTATGAAGGGTGTGGGTATCTGGTTAGGCCAGCTCTACAATATGGAAGGGAATTTCATGTGCAATGAATATACATTTGGTATTTGGCAATTTTAATGTATTTGATCTTTCAAATGGTATCATTTCAAGAAGAAAAAAAGGGAAATAATTGGTTGAGCAGGAAGGCCAAGCCTTGGACTGGAGGCCGATATGCATGTACCGAAACCACGGGAAGTTAGGAAAGATATCCTGCTCTTTTTCTTCCATCTGTTTCTGGGCCCTGAGAGTAGTCTCTTGCTTTAATTTTAAGTGAATTTCATCTGCATCATATATAGGAAAAAAAGAGATGAAAGTTAACATAGAAACGATAGTTGCAATCTAATACTTTGATTTTTATTCAAATTCCATACATTTAAATTTTTTGTAAAGACTCAAAAATTACCAAATTACCTTGAATGTAGCTCTGTGCTGCCATTGTTATATTTGCTTCCTCTTTCCCAAACACCAAAATCAGGTACGCGGTAAACTCTCTCTACACAAAATACAAGGTTTTGAATAAAAGAGACCTAAAAAATAAGAAATGAAACATAAGGACACATATGGTAGCAGGAACTTTAGATACTGATAAGAGCAATTAGATTATCATTTGAAATCCAATTATACACTTTCTACCAATACTTTCTTAGTATGTTTAAATTACTGTTTTTTATATTACTATAAGTACCCTGTTATACCCGGTTTTCCTAATATGAAGCCTAAACTGAGAACTTAATATACAGTACAGAAATGAAATTTAAATCCTGTCAATGCTCCAACTTATAATTTTCCAGCAATGTATCATTACTGCTCATAGACACTGGGTATCTTGAGAATTAAGAAAAATATAAAGCATTGTTTTATAATAGATATTCGTTATCTAAAATGTTCATATAAAATGTTAAATAAATCTAAAACTTTAGAGATAAAAAGGTATTTCTCAGTTCTAATTCATTAACTGACTCGTTAAGATTAACCTGGAGTCTTGAGTGTATTAATCCTGGAATCTAGTATTCTTTTGGTCTTTTCTACAACTGTTGATACCCTTTCTTACAAACTCAAAGCTAATGATTAGAAATGAGCACCAACCAACAAGCCAAGAGTCACAGTTCCCTTGTAAAGATTTCAGACAAATAATGAAAGTTAAACTTTCAAAAGTAACTACAGAAAGCAAAGATTATGGTCAGTTCTTATTTTAAAGAACTGTTCATTTTAAGAAAGACAATATCTTAACTGAACTACTGGTCTTAATTACAATGCTTTAAATTTAGTTACCATGTTTGGTTCAATATCGCAAATTGAGTATGTGCACTTACCTAACTATCCTTCATCTCGAGATCCCTTCTGAAGTGGCGATATATATCTCCCACCTCTCCCCATACACATAATTAATATAATGTATGTACTTTTAAGAATGACACAGTGATGGATGGGAGAGGTGCACTAAATGGGTGATGGGCATTAAAGAGGGCACTTGTCAGGATGAGCACTGGTGTTATTTATAAGTAATGAATCACTAAATTCTACTCTAGAAACCAATAGTACACTATATGTTAGCTAACTTGAATTTAAGTAAAAAAAAAAAGAAAGAAAAACCTCTTTATGCCATTGTAATTATTGTATTTAAAAAATTATAGTTAATAAAGTATACACAAAATTTTAAAAATGACACATTAATAATACTAAAAAGCCAAGGCAAGATTTCACCGGTACACCAGAAACTGTGCCAAATTATAGCAGAAGAAAGCAAAGAAAAGAGTTACTTGAGAAATCAGAGCAGAGAAAACCACAGCCTCTTAAAATGATTCTTCTTTGTTCTTTAGGATCTCTACAAAGTATTTAAGCCCAGCATCAACAAAGGCATTGCTCAAGAGTTGATCAGAGAGCAGTCTACCCAGATTCTCTCACAAAACATGAATGGTTCATCTTGTGGTTCATGTCGGAATTCCTGACATTTCCACCCTGCATCCCAAAAGAGATGTTTGCCCTTAGGGTCAAAAACAGTTGACGAATTTCAGTGAAGAAAAAAGCAATAATGGTGTCAGAGTCTCAAAGAAATAGAACAGAGCATAAGATAATTCTAGATTTCCACAAAACACACACCTATCCCATAACTTCCCTATGCAAGAGTGAAGCATTACATACCTACAAAAACCTTTTTTTTTTTTTAGTTTGAATATTATTGAGGGTCTCCCCAGCTTTCCCAGTGTCTTGCTAACTTGTGTATACACCCTAGGAAAACCTGCCTATAGAAAAATCCTGGTCTATTGTCATGAAACCTGGTAACTTTAGCTCTTCTATGGTCTTTAGAATTATTTAGATTCTATAATGCATACAGAAAATACTTCAAGTTTAAAAATTTGAAAACATCTAAGTCCTCCTTCCTTTCATAACAAACTTCTCAAGTATATAATCTATATTCCTGTTCCTTCCTTCTCTTAGGAGGGCTTTAGGACAGGACTAGGCCCAAGTAAGCAGTTTGCTCAGAATGCCTACATGGTAAAAATGGCTGGAAAGGCATTTTTGGCTAACAAGCACTGTGAGGAAAACTATTCTAGTTCCACAAGTAAAGAGTCTGGAAAGTGCCATTCCACTCCCTCCTAACAAGTAAAAAGCTGAACAGACTGAAAAATTGACAACCCTACTTATATCCATAAAGTGTGGGGGCGGGGTGTGGAGACAGAGCCTACTGCTGCCCTAAGACGGAAGAGACCCAAAGTGAATACAGGCAGCCATGGCTTCCTGGAGTAGAGACTCATGAGCAGAAGTCACCTTGGGAACCAGGTCCGGGATGGTAAAACCTGAACTGTAATTGAGCTGGTAGAGGCACAGTTAAAAACTGAGAGTTAAAGCTCTGAGAGTAAACAGCTCCAGGAGGAAGAAGTCATAAATAGTTCCCCACTATATACTGAGATTTACCTGCAAAAACTCCACCAGGTTCCCATAGAAAATGTCTGAGAAAAATCTCCTATGTCTTCCAGCAGGGGGAGGGGAAAAGAAACCATTCTGAAATACAACTATCTGTGCTTTCTAAATGTTCTTCCTAAGCTAGTTCACTTTCACAAAAGACCTACATTACTACCTGTTTTCACTAACTGAAAGAAATCCAAAGAGGATTTTCAATTTTACAAAAACAAAAAACAAAACAACAACAACAACAAAAAACCCAGCCATTACTATACTAATGCAGGTCTTTCGTAAAAGCAAAGTGGTGTCATACAAACTTTTGGAAAGTGGGGGATAACCTTCACTTTACAGATTAAGATTTACAAAAGTTTCCATAGGAACACTCTACTTTCAGACTGTGGGGGAAATCTCTACATTGAAACATTTTGTTTTTCATAACAAGGTCTCAAATCAGTTAACAAGATCTTGACTAATCAGACCTTGCCTATTAGGCCCTAACTGACCTAGGGAAGGGGAAATACCCAACTCCAGTCAGCTCTAGCCTTCCACATGAAGAAGAGAAATACTCAACTAGAGCCTACTATAGCTATCTTATTCTGCCCAAGGTGAGAGGGAAAAAAAATATGAGATATACTTGTGAAGTTCATAGTCCAGAGGCACAGGCTAACTAAAAGACTAGACCTGATTAGGATTACAGAATACTTTGCATCCTTTCCCCTCATATCTCACCACCACATTACTAAAGGCCTATTTACAATAGTTCCTTTTATAGTACATCATGTCCAGCTATCAAGAAAAAGTTATAGGGCATATCAAAAGGAAAAAAAAAACCTCACACAATCTGAAGAGACAAAGTAAACATCAGAACTATATATGACAGGGATATTGGAACTATCAGACTAAATTTAAAATAACTGACTAATGATATGGAATCTGTTAATCTCTTGGGTTGTTCCCAAACACTTGGAAGTAAACCTTCTTCCAGTTCCTAGAATAATCTATGTTCTTTCCCAAGTTTGGTGATTTCTACATATTATTTCTCTTTTTCTACTGTTTCGTCCACCTATAATTCCTACATTGCCTTCAGATATCAACCTGGATGAGGAAATTCCCTAAAAGAGAAAAACTTCACTGATTTCTTAAGTTTGGATGAGCTATCTTATTCACCATTATATCACATTACCTTCTTACACATGAAAGGTCCACAAGACATATTTGTTGGAAAAAACAGCATATATTTACACCTCAGTAAACACCAACAGAAAAACCAATTATCCTTTCCATACTTTGGCATTGTTGAAGAAAAAGCCCTCCCTCCCCTAAAACAGTGATCATCTGTATGCATAAATTCCAGGAATATTAAAATTAAAAAATTAGTCTTTCCCAACAGAACTATACCCTGCACTCTTCTCCATATATTAAAATAGTTTGTCATTGATAAGGACTACTCTTCTTAGTTGCAAAGAAAGAGTTAAGAAACAAATAAAAATAGGTAAGTCACTAAAAAGGTTTTTCCTGCCATACTATGGGATATTAATGACTTTCAATTCTTGACAAAAAATATAGGAAGATTATATATCCTAAATGCTACTTGATTACATGGAAAGAGAATTGCTCAAAATTTCAGTAACTTGCAGAAGATCTTGCCTTCCTTTCACAGTAATTTGGAATAATTATGAAAGGTCAATTTTATGCTGTAATTCAAGAATGGTTATTCAAAATTGCTTTGTAGCTAAACATGATATGTTTTAGTTTGACCAATGCAAATGAATTCTATGTCATAAGAAGTCATTTCATTGTCAAGTAGAAATATTTGTCACAAATGATATTTAACCAGGAAACATATTTCTTCGTACCATGTAACAGATTAAAAATTTTTAGACAATTCAGCCATTCACTAAACTATTAGCATTTCCTGAAGAAATAGAAATAAAGACTCTGACTATATGTACATTTAACTTGTATATAACCTAAAGGTTATAACTCTATGTTTATTAAACATAATCATTTGAAAAATAAATGCATTACTACTAACAATTACTAGTATTATTTTCCTATAATAGATAATATAGAAAAGTGAATCCATATTAAACAATGACCATTTTATATAGTTAAGATAATTTGTATATATTTCTGCAGTAAGAGAAGTGGCTATTCCAGCTTACTGTGGCTCATGAAATTTTCGGTATTTTTTAATCTATCAGTTTTATTTCAGTAATAACTAAAATTTGGGAATACATCTTTTGGAGACACTATCCTTTTTTAAAAAATTTTATTAACATATAATGTATTATTAACCCCAGGGGTACAGGTCTATGAATCGCCAGGTTTATACACTTCACAGCACTCACCATAGCACATACCTTCCCCAATGTCCATAACCCAACCACCCTCTCCCTGCCCACCTCTCCCCAGCAACCCTCAGTTTGTTTTGTGAGATTTAGAGTCTCTTATGGTTTGTCTCCCTCCCAATCCCATCTTGTTTCATTTATTCTTTAATTAGGTAGAGAAATCTATACCAACATACTATAGGCCTAATTTTTTTAATTCCCCAAGTTATTACATTATCCTAAAATGGGAAGCTATTGTAACAATTAAAAATCTATTTTAATCCTATTGGAATCTTATTTAAATTTCCCCATCTCTCTGAACTCCTAACAACACTACACAGACAATGAAACAAACAAACAAAATTCAATTCATAAATTTCTAAGCATATATAGGGAACTAGGAACACATTTTTATATTTGGGAAATATTTTTATTTGGTTGGCAAAAATAGAATAAAACTGTTATTTTTAAATATTTGGAGACTGGATTGGAAAAGAGCTCAAGAAATCATCACACCAACCATATCTTTCTAGGTGTGTATGGTTCTAGCATCTATTCTAAAATATTTACAATGATGCAAGCATTACAAGGCCCGATTTTTCTAACAGTAACAAACCTGAACCTTCTCCAATGTCTGTAAATTCCCCACAGATTATAGCACCCCACCCTAGATGCAATATTGGAAAAATGATTTGTGCAATGGATGATGATAATTTGTGTTTAATTCTTTCTATAACATATCATAACCAAGATACCTCTTAAATAACACTGTAATGCAGTCTGAATTATGTGTAAAGTATCACCACAAGGGAAGGGCAAATTACCATTTAAGGTATGAGGAAAGGTTTCAGAACATGAACATTTCAAGAGACAGAACATGGGACAGGAGGGTATGGGGACACAGAATGTTAGCAGTGGTTAGACAATGACTTGGATGACTGGACGAGGGCTCAAAAGAACAAACTTTTTGCAACAAGTTGGCTTATGAGAGACACTAAATCTCTGAGGAGATATCACAAGAAAAATTTTAAAAATGAGGTAAAGTAAGCTTTCTTTCATCAGGAAAAGCTGAGTTCTGAAATTAGGGAAAGGAGATGGGAGAATACCTAAAGGAAAATGAGTTCCTGGTTCTTACACAAAATCATTTTATAACATTGTGAAAATTCAACATACTGTAAATGACAGGCAAAGATAGAAAACAACCATGTACAGTAACTAAGGTAGCCATTAGCCAGTGCCTTTAGAGTATTTACCATGTACCTACTCCAATTTAACTTTCAGTGCAAAATACATACCAATTCTGAAGACTTAGAAAAAAATGTAAAATATCAACATAATTTATATTTATTACATGTTGAAATAAAGATATAAGTATATTACATTAAACAAATATATTATAAAAAGAAATTTCATCTGTTTTTAATGTAGCCACTGTAAATTTTAAACTATGTAAGTGGCTCACATTGCATTTCTATTGAACAAACCAACTGTAGACGCAGGAAAAAAAAAAAGAAAAAAGAACATGCTTTCCCAGCCTGCCTCCTTTGCCGGAAGTACCTTATATAAGGCATAAGCAGGAATTTGCAGAGGACTTTTGGGGAAGCTTTTGAGATTTCTGATTTTTTTTTTTAAAGGCTATTTCTGAAGAAAACTCGCTAACACACCACTTTTATCAACCATCCCCCTTCTTTTTTGCCATGATGCCAGTAGAGCAGCCATTTGAGATAAAGAGAAACTAATAGACCAAGCAGTCAAATATCTACAGGCATCATATTATATGAGAAAAAATAAGCAACTTTTCATTTAAGCTACTTTAGCAATTTCCAAAAGATACAGGATAAATTAGTCTATCCTTTCATAATGAACTATAATTTTAGAAAGCCAAGGATGAAAGATAAATTTCAATTATTCGTAAAACAAGCTTTATTAAATACAACCCTAAATTTATTCAGTAACAGTCATATATCCAACATGAATATAAAAAGCCGTTTTTTATGTTCAATTAGCCAATATACAGTACATCATTAGTTTTTGATATAGTGTTCACTGATTCATTAGTTGCATATAATGCCCAGTGCTCATTTCAACATGTGCCCTCCCTTAATACTCATCACCTGGTTACCCTATCCATCCACCCCATCCCTCCTATAACCCCTCAGTTTGCCAGACGATGTCCAGAGTCTCTCATGGCATGTCTGCCCCTCGGATTTCTTCCCACTCAATTTTCCCTCTCTTCCCCTATGGTCCTCCCAGCTATTCCTCCATTCCACATATGAGTGAAACCATGTGAAAAGTCTTTCTCTGCTTCACTTATTTCACTTAGTTTAATCCCCTCCAGTTCCACTCATGTTGATGTTAATCCCTCAGTTCCATTCATGTTGATGAAAATGTTAGGTATTCATCCTTTCTGATGGCAGAAATATTCCATGGTATAAATGAACCACATCATCTTTATCCATTTATCTATTGAAGGACATCTCAGTTCCTTCCACAGTTTGGATATTGTGGACATTGCTCCTATGAACATTGGGATGCATGTGGCCTTTCTTTTCACTACATCTGTATCTGTGAGGTAAATACCCAGAAGTACAATTGCTGCGTCAGAGAGTAGCTCTTTTTTTTTTTCCTTTTGTGGAACACCAATACTGTTTTCCAAAGTGGCTGTTAACATCTTGCTTTCCCACCAACAGTGTAAGAGGGTTTCCCATTCTCCACATCCTTGCCAACATTTGTTGTTTCCTGCTTTGTTAATATTTGCATTCTAACTGCAATATTGTATGGTGGTATCTCATTGAGGATTCAATTTGAATTTCCGAATGTTGAAAATTTTTTCATGTGTCTGTTAGCCATTAGTATGTCTTCTTTGAAAAAGTGTCTATTCATGTCTTCTGCCCATTTTTGGATGGGATTATGGGTTTCTGTAGTGTTGAGTTAGAGAAGGTCTTTATAGATCTTAGATACCAGCCCCATTATCTCTAATGTCATTTGAAAATACCTTCTCCCATTCCATGGGTTGCCTCTTAGTTTTATTGA